>MU160618.1:304602-391414 GCA_015888305.1 Antheraea pernyi | reverse complement strand
AGACCTCATAAAAAGTAATTTAGATTTTTATTCGCCTTCGGCTGCAGTGGAATATCCGTAATGCTTGAACTGATTTTCACGGGACTTTCACTGGCAGATAACTTTTACCTTATAAGAAATAACTTGCGACTATTTTATTTTGTTACTCAAAACTTCGTCCGCAATATCCTACTGTCACGAGGCTTTTACGGGCAGATAACTAGCGGGCTCGGAAGACGTTGTCCCGCCCCGATAATAAAATGAAAACCTTGACAAATTATACCTAAACCTTCCCCATGAATCTTCATTCTATTTGGTAAAAAGGCATGAAAATGGTAGTTTTTGACTTTATCGCGAACAGATAAGCTGACAGAGAACTTTTTTTTTAACCGACTTCGAAAAAAGGAGGAGGTTACTATGTTCGGTTGTATGTATTTTTTTTATGTATGTTAATCGATATTTTAGTCAATCGTGAACCGATTTTAATGATTCTTTTTTTTATTTGAATTTGTTAAATTATGGTACATTTATATTGTGGCAACACTATGTTTCTCACTGCACGTCCATTTTGTGTACCTTGTATCCTAGTATGTAGTAAGTGTATCCTAATAAATAATGATAAACAAATTATTGTTCTTGTCTTGCACCTTAACAGACTTGGTACACTATGTAGTGATTAACTGCCTCCTATGTATTCGTCCTTGTGAAATTAATCAAATATATGTTACAACCGCGTGTGCAAGACTAATGCACAAGACGTGTGCCTTACTGACTCCAAGAATAAATATACATAATTGAAAGTCATATATTTGTATGTAATATCAATTGTATCATCTTTTTGGTCAATTTGGCGGCCATATTGTTTTATTTACCACGTTTGCTTTTACATAACTCAGTTATTATAGCAACATATAAGAATAACTTAAGTATATCGACAATACTAGCATATTATATCTATCTATAAAATAAAAGATTTAAGATATATTGTTCGATAATGTATAGCTTATCATTTTAATTACTCTCTTATATAGTGTTAGTGAGCACTGAGTTTGGTATATAGTAGGTTGAAGTTCCAGGTATGTTGCTGATGATAAATCCCATCCCATTCGATAAACTATTAGTATTCATATATCTAATGTACACGTTATATGTTACAGTAGATGGCGTTCGTATCGTAGTTACAAATGTTTTTGAAAAAGCGTTCCTGTAATGTACACACCCACTCACAATTTTACATTTCTTTAATAAATTTTTAAAAAGTGCGTGCGGTGCCGCGCGTAACTGCTAGTTTTTATATATAAGTTTCTTCTGTACGTGTGTATGTCACTGAACTCCTAATCGGCTGGACCGATTTTGATGTAATTTTGTGTGCGTGTTCGAATGGATCCGAGAATGGTTTAGATTCACAATTGGACCCGGTAAGTGGCACTACGGTGGCCTTATAGGATTTTTTATTACCAAGGCAGGACAACGTCCGCAGGGACCACTAGTCTTATATATAATCTTACGAAAAAAACTAAAAATCTATACATATAATAAATCTAACTGGTCTATACTTTTTACATTTTAGAGAAAAAAAAATAGTTGTAGGTGTCTTGGAATAAGTAATAAAATACATTTCAATCATTTTTAGAAATGCCTGCCTGTTAGTTTGAAAATACACCACTGATAAAGTACTGCGTTTAATAATGAACCTGACCAATCATAAAGCATATCTTCGAGTAGCATTTGGGTTTGGGTTTCATTAAAATCGGTTCACTTTATCAAAAGTTATTGTAATTTTAATGACAACGCGATTTAAGTACGAGAGAAAAGTGGATAAGTAAATGGACTTAATACATTCCGATGATTTTATAAGTCATTGTTTTTATTTATATCGGGTTCCACGCGGACGGAGTCGCGGGCACTGCTAGTTATTAATAAGAACTAAAGATTGATTGGTTGATTAAAGAATATATTTTAGTCATTTCTGGTATATATTTTAGGGTGTAAGAGGTGTCGAATAACAACATACGACTTGAGACACCCAAGCCAACCTCAACTGCAGGTGGTGGTGCACCCTACTGAATAACGAACGATACAATGGCGAAAGCGGGGTGGCAGGGTTTTACAGCCTGACTCGGTCGCAACCACCATGTATATGGCGAAAAAGCCCGTCATAGTGATTCGTTTCTGCGGGTCGCGTTTCGGGATCAGCCTGTGCATATCCAGCTTTTCGCTGGCCGACATGGCAGCGCGACCGGCGATAGATAGTTTCTCTCTCGGTGGTCGCCATTGTTTTTCGATTGTACTGTGCTTACCATCAGGTGCAGTCCAGTCATTCTACCGTGTTACTATAAAAAAAAAACAGTAGATTCTAGTAAAAATAGGTGCAATATGCTTAATTTGTAGTGTTACGTTTAAAATTTGAGTCATATATATTGTTAATTGTAATGTACATAGCATAGTATTATATCTGAGAATCATACAAGATGGTTATTATTTATGTCCGCTTAGTTTTCATAATAAAAGACTGGCTCGATGGAGGTAGTTTAAAGGAACTAGTGGTCGTAATTTGCCCGTAATTCATTTTTTTAAATCGTCAATATTATGAACTTTTGTCTAATATTGTGCTAAATTGTGCACAGTAACCAAACTAATTACAAAAAGACAGTAATATCACAGTTAACACAGGTTCATGATTTTTCTTTTTTTATACCATAGGAGGCAAACAAACAGGTGGGTCACCTGATATTAAATGATCACCACCGGCCATAGACACTTGCAAAACCTGGGGAGTCACAAGTGGGTTGCCAGCCTGTGTTTGGAGGAGGGTAGGGAAGGGGGAGTAGGGGAGGGGAGATGGTCTTCCGGCGCTCTCACTGACCGAACGAAAAATCGGTTTTATATATAGGTATATGAATACAAAATAAAAGCTACTATATGACAGTCTAGGATCTTGGACACTCACAAATGTCAAGACGATGAAAACCCCTACCTAAAAAGATTGAATTACCTTAGCCAAGAAAATGGAAAAGAAAACAATTGCATTTATTATTGAAGCTGACATTTGTCCCACGTAAAAAAAATATAAGGAACCACCCTAGTTGCTTCAAAGGTTGTATTTCTAAATACAACATAATTAATTAAAGTCCCCTTTGCGATTCCCCGTGCTTTTTTTTCTCTAACATAAATTTCATTTCTTTCACATAAATATTATTTCCTTTTGTTTGTAACGACAATGGGTGACTCCATTTATCATTTTAAATTACTTTTTTGTTGTGAAATTAACTTAGGTGTAGGCGTTGATATTAATATGAAATCATGACTTGTCTACTCTTTACAGTGAGTCTTATTTGTAATTCATTTGCTGATAGGAGACGAAAGAACCGAAAATATTAGAATACTATGCCTAAAAGAACCTAAGTTAGATTTTTAAGTTAAAGAAGATTGTCAAGTGATTATCAGAAAACTTATCACAATGCTATTTCAAATCAAATCAAAAATACTCTATTAAATTTAGGCCATATAAGGCGCATATGAACGTCATAACTACCACCGATTCGAAAAACAACCCAGTCATAGAGAAGAACCGACAAGAAACTCTACCGGGTTCAACTTTTAAATATATATATTTCCAATAGATTGTACGTTACAATCGTTTTTAGTCGGAGGAGTTATTTCTAGAATCACCATCGTTCACATATTGATCCTCTCTATAATAGCCTATTGACACCAAAGCCAGCTAGTCATGGCGCTAAAACTTACAGTCCGGCAGATCGATAATATACTTTAGGATTTTGTAGTAAAACCTAACAGTACTACCAAAAAAATGTTTTACTGAGTGTTAAATAAATGAATTGAATTGAAATAAATGTATATATTGAATTTCAATATATTACCGCAAAGCTTTAGTACTAATTCGTAGCAGTCGAGGGGCTTGACCTGTGGAATTCCTATTCTATATCTGCATTTACTAATTGAAATCGGCACTAGCAACGGTTGAAAGTGGAGGAAAATATCGTGAGTAAATCTGAGTAATTTCTTAGAAATGTTCTTGTTCGGTTCTTCTTCAGCGAAGCTGTTAAGGCCTTGCTAGACCAATAGCGTAGTCAGTTCGAAAACAATTGGTTGTCCGTAAAATCGGTTTACGGACGATAATTTTACGGGATAACGATTCGGACGCATCGGCCGATGGAGTGGAAGAGAGATAAGAGAAGCCGAACACGCCTCTCTATCGTTTGTTGCACGCTTAGTTCAGGCAAAACGTGACAATGAGCCATGCTTTTACTTGCGTGCAACCAGTGTTCATCGATGAAGGTGGTAGAGCCACGCTGTAGCTATTACTAGTTTCAGCATGAATGGGCCGGCTCGTCCGGGGTAGTACCAGTCTCTCACAGAAACCGACATGAAGTAACAGTGCTTGCATTGTTGCGTTTCGTTCGGTCAGTGAGAGCGCCGGAGACCCATCTCCTTCCCCCCTTTCCCTTCCCCCTTCTCCTTTCCATACCCCTCCCCCATACACAGGCTGGCAACGCAGTTGCGACTCCCCTGGTGTTGCTAGTGTCTACGGACGATGGTGATCACTTAACATCTGGTGACCCACCTGTTCGTTTGCCTGCTTTTGACATAAAAAAAGTCAAGAAAAAAATCGCGTGGTGTGACGATTATGCTCATACCGTCCTACTGGAAGAGGCCTATTACCTTGCAGTGGGTCTCTTACAGGTCGATACAATTATGAATTATCATTTTCAATTAGGGTATATAATAAACTCATAGCCTAATATTATACATGCAAATGTCAGTTTGTTTATTTGATATGCTTTGACGCCTTTGACTACTTAATAGATCATTATGAAGTTTTCCATACACGTTGTCAGTGATATACAAAATACATAGGTTACTTATATAATACCTTTATTCATAAAAATAATGGTTTCCAAGGATAGGTGTAATCGATATAAACGCGAGCAAATCCGCGATCACAATACTCTTCATTAAGTCGAACAACACTATGCTACAGAATAAATAATTTAAAACTGAACCTCTGGGAAGTATCTAGCTCCTATATAATTAGGTTGTCCCATAGGATTTGAGCTCAAACAATGAAAAATAATAACAAATATTACTCTTAAATCTCATGTCAGATCAAAAAGCTATAATATAGCTATAATATAAGCTATTATAATAAGAATGTAAACCTAAGGTGTCTGTACTTTTTAGATTTTTGTGAAAAGAATTGTTGGAGATGTCTGGGAATAAGTAATAAAATACATTTCAATCATTTTTAGACATGTTTGCCTGTCTGTTTGTTTGATCATGTATCACCGTTGAAGCTATGCGTTCACGATAAAGCATATCCTGTAGTAACATTTAGTTTTCGTTTCATGAAAAACGGTCCACTCTATCAAAAGTTATTGTAATTTTAATGACGACGCGACTTAAGTACGAGAGAAAGGTATATAAGCAAATGGAATTGGATGATTTTATTACTCACTGTTTTTTTTTACATCAGGTTCCACGCGGACAGAGTCGCGGGCACCGATAGTTTCAAAATAAAATTGTACTTTCGCAACCTTAAACTCAAATTAACCGATCAAAGTTAATAATCGGAAAGCCTTTTAATAGGTTACTTTTAACTTAGATTAACTTAGAACGTTAATTAGAAAACTTCTCAAACAAGATTATGGCCCGTTTGATCGACTTTCGTTTTGTGTGGTGCTTTATTTAACTGCTCTTGAGAACCGATAACAGTGTTCACCGTTTTATAACATTTAATGCCACTCCAATTAGTTGTTTTATGAGATAAATGTTTTTTGAATCATTGACTAGGGGGCAACTAGTTTAATAACTTTTTTTTTCTTTTTTTTATAGTAGCACGGCAAAATGACTGCAATGTGCCTGATGGTAAGCACAGTACAATCCAAAAACAACGGCGACCACCGAGTGACACGGTATTCATCGCCGGTCGCCGCTGTTATGCCGGCCTGCGAAAAGCTGGATATGCACAGGTTGATCCCGAAACGCGACCCGCAGAAGCGAATCCCTATGACGGGGTTTTTCGCCATATACATGGTGGTTGCGACCCAGTCAGGCTGTAGAACCCTACCACCCCGCAACTAGTTGCCCCCGCGAACTTCGTTTCGCCTTAATGTGATTATTTGTCTATTTGCCTTATTAGTAGATACATACCAACATATGGAATATTTTGCTGTTCTACTCCATAGAGACTGTTCGCTTTTCCAGAATACAAACTGAGAAAGCAAATTGCAGTAAAATGGTAAAATTACATGTGTCACCTCCAAAATAAAAAAATCATCGTAATTACGGATGCGTTCAAGTTTCTAATAGCAATTTGATTTTTTTTTTTCGAACTGACTACGCTATTGACCAAGCAAGGTCTTAACAGCTTCACCGGACTACAATAGCAATTTGAAGTTGTGTTCACAATTATAGAAAATGAAAACTGATTTGTATGTATTTCCTTGCAATTTTTCTCGTATGTATTTCCCATAAAAGCCTTCCTCAGAGTTCAAGGAATAAGTCAAATAAAAAATTACTTGATATGAACCAGCCGTCTTCGAGTTTTGCGCTTAGAAGCATATTTTGCGATTCATTTTTATTTATATAGATAGTTGAGACCAATGAAATATGGGTCCAATATTTATTTGTTTATGTATAAAAAACATGTCCAAATATAGTCTATCCAAGAGAGTACCAATGATTTTATAAGTCACGTACATTGATGTATTTATATAGTGGTTGTCCAATACTTCAAGTATTCGATCGTAGTAAGGGGTATAATCTTTCTTCTTCATCTTGAATATACATATTTTATTATCTACTAGCGGGCCCGGTGGACGTTTTCCCGTCCTGATAAAAGTTAAAAGATTTTAAAAAATTTTTGAAAAACTATATACCTAAATCTTCCTCATGAATCAGTTTATCTACTAGTGAAGACCACATGAAAATCTAATTAGTAGTTTTGAGTTTATCGCAAACAAACAGACAGACAGATGTGGCAGAGGACTTTGTTTCATAATATGTAGCCCTAATAGCAAGCGTCACATGACACTTACTAAATTGAACAATTTGGTTTCATCCATGTGATATTTGAGCTAATGCGCTGTCTTCTGAAAATTATATCAAATTTCGCAGTTTCGTGAAATATAATACGTATCGTCGTAAATTATGGATTGTATATTGGATATATGGGTTGTATTGTAATACTAGCTAGTATTGGATTACATTATTATGTGTATCCATATACCTATATAAATTTGAAATTGTAGTGGAAGGTCGTTCGTGTATTTAGAATTTCGTACATGTGTTTGTAATTCAGCAGGTTTTGTCTGGAAATGCTGCTGCAACGCTTTTTCAGTTCATGCAACGCTTATCTTGCTTGAAATATTTTATTTATGTGCTGAATAAATGCATCTTTCTTTTTGTCTATGGCAACGTTATTCAAATTTTATTTATTACTAGCTGCACCCGCAGCTTAGCATGCCGTTTTTAAAAGTTGATTCAAAGAAATATAAAATTGTGAAACCATGTACAATTATAGAAATGCTTTCTAAAAATAATTGTAAGTACGACACGCACGCCATTTACAACATGTAACGTATACATTAGATTTATAAATACTGACAGGCTGTCTAATGAGGCTTATCATCAGTAACATATTTAGAATTTTATGCCACCATATAACTACCTCAGTGCTCACTTACACTGTTTAATGAACTAATTATAAAATGATGTAAAGATAGATAATGATGTAATATGTCCATATTATCAATAAGTAATACGTTTATGGTCTAATATCGTATTAGAAATAATCCTTCTATCTTTAAAATTACTCTTAATAATTATACTCTTGAATTGTAAACAATGAATGAGCTGACGTCTTGAAATTTTACATAAATATAAATCAAGATATAAACCTTTATATCTGTCTAAGCACCTTTTAATATTTGACAATTTAAATAGTGCTCATTGAACTTGATATAATATTCTTATATGTTACTATGGTTACTGAGTTATGTAGACGAAAGCTCGGTAAATATAATTAAAATGGCCACTAAGATGACCAAAAAAACAATTTAATTCAGAAAATATACATACATACAGATATATGAATTTCAATTATATTTATTCTTGGAGTCCAGTAGGTACAACGTACGTCTTACGCACATGTTTAGGGTGAAAAACATATTTTTGCTAAATGTCATGCGGACAAAGTCACGTGTGACAGGTAATCTAAGATAAAATAACCTAAATTATTTCTTATGCGGTCAGCTATCTGCCAGTGAAAGTCCCGTGAAAATTGGTCAAAGGGACATAGCACTGCGGGTGAAGCCACGGTTAAGAGCTAGTATAAATTAAAATTACCTAAATTACTTTTTATAAGGTCAGCTATCTGTCAGTGAAAGTTCCGTGAACATCGGTCAAACCATTATGGAGATAGCACTACGGGCGAAGCCACGGTTAACAGCTAGTATAAAGTAAAATTGTCTAAATTACTTTTTATATTGTTAACTATTTGCCAGTGAAAATTTCGTGAAGATTAGTCTAATCAATTTGGAGATAGCACAGCGGGCGAAGCCACGGTTAACAGCTAGTATAAATTAAAATTACCTATATTACTTTTTATAAGGTTAGCTATCTGCCAGTGAAAGTCCCGTTAAAATCGGTTCAACCGTTTTAGAGATAGTATTGCAGACAAAGCCGCGGTTAATAGTTAGTCTTATTTAGTGTAGCCTAAATAACCCGCCGGAACAAACAGACAGACCGACAAAAATTTTAAAAATTGCATTTTTGTTATCAGTAACGTGTATACTTTCGTACCCAATCAGTAAAAAAATGTATTTTGATATTACATACAAATACTTAATTTTTATTATATGAATATATAGTTATATAGAATAGATATAAATAGATTTATTGCTGATACCGAAGGTATTTTTTTTTTACATAAGTTAACACATCGGGTTTTCTGTTTTAGTGGTCAGCATGCCGTCTAACACGTAGACTACTTCCAGCTGTTTCCAACTTTTCCTATCATTTGCTTTTCTTTGCCAGACCGAACCACCCAGTTTCTTTCATATAATAGATATAGAACATGATACAGCCTCCGTTGTTAGAAGTAAAGAAAAATAAAACACGGGAAACTCATAATAACGTTTGCTTTGAATTTGAATTAGATGAAGTTATCCCTTCTGATTACCTTATATATCCCTTCGGTGCTTCCCACTCTTTGCACTCTAGATAATAATAGCGGTTACACATGGAAGGATCTTTCTAAACTTTTTTTTATCCTAGCACTACAAACTGAATTGTAACCGATAGTAAATATAAAATAATAAAAAAACTGCTACTGAGAGTATTTCAGATGCTTTAAATACTGCTTTTTGCTATGCAGCAATCTAGTCCGCAGATGGACTAACTACACTGGTTGATCTTGAAACTTGGTAAAGCAAAAGAGTCATTAAAAAGTTACATACCTGCTATTTAATGGATATATACAGAATGAGCAAGGTGATACACACAAACGTTCTTGTCATACGTTCCAGTCTTCGATCAACAATAACTAGAAATCGGGTCGGCGCGAAAAATACGTCTAGGTAAATAACATCTCACTTGAAACGTGAGCTTTTATTTTGTTTGAAACACAGCCAATGTAAGCACGATTCACAATGCCACAGTGTATTGAAAAGATGCAAAAATATTACCTGAAAAAGCAATTTAATGGCTGGAGTATCTTACTTTCCCTAAATACATGTTGAATAAGTTATATTTTAAGCTTTAAAGTAACAAATAATATAAAATTTTGAATAAAATTACCGTTTTTAAACCTATGGTACAAATGGTTGGTCCAGGCTCGCCAACCACGCACAAACACGCAGAATAACGGGAAAAAGTACTTTATTCATTGCCTGTTAAGATTGAATTCACACTAAATGCTGTTAGGTAGTCTTTTCATTTGTAAGTGACGGGAGTAATTTATTGCTTTGCTCGTTTTATCGTAAGTATTAGATAATATTTTGAACATTCGTGACTTTATTACATGGCGTCATGGTTGTAATTAGGTTGAACTTAAAACTGTTTTAAAACTTTTTTTCTCCCTTTCTTAGTAAACAAATAGCTAGCTACACATAAGTATATATTTACGCGGATAGGATTTAGCTTCGGTTTTGTACGTGACCCTTTATCTAGCTATTGTTGATAGAAGGTTCCAGTGAAATCAAAGCAAAAATTCTTTATCCAATTTAGGCCCCGAGAAAGCGCTTATGTACATCAACGTTACCACCAGTTCGGGCAAACACAGGCATCGAGAAGAACCAGTAAGAAACTCGATCTGGTCATACATATTTTTCCAATATAGACATAGTTACAGTCGGGTATAATCGTGTTCTATTATCTTTGACATCACCCTATAATATAATTAAATATGTAAGCATAAATACTATCACGAACAATCGTATAATAACATAAAAACATACTTCCGACACAATGACTCAGTTGTTGCATGTTAAACAATACATGTCACGCTTTAGAACTAGTTTCAGTAAATTCGTGTACAGCGCACCAACAAAGTTGTCAACAAAACCGGCGGCTCGCTTCACATTTCACTATGCATTTTGAATTAGAATTCATATTGTGTTTATGTTTAATACATTTCAAAGAGTGCGAATTGTGCAGAGCATCTTCAATCTATATCTTATCTATAGGTATATAAATCGCCATTGGGCAAACAGTTAAGAACATCTCTCCCCGCCGTTTTCAACCGATTTCTGCATTTCTTCTTTATTTAATAGCTATTGACGAGCTTTAGTGGAATCAATATTAAAATTTTGGAAATAGTTCTTTTTCGCTATAGTCAAAGTTCGGTCACTGGACGAGCGCTTGTATATATAAGTCCCTATTTATATAGGAGCCTTGCCTAGAGGGAATATACTTAAGAACATCTGCCTTCTCTGTTTCTAGACCGATTTTCTTTATTCCTTTCCTATTTAGACTACTAGCCAATCACTAGTCATTAAATATCTTTGTTCAGCAATTTACATGTTACAATGTTCCGTTTGAATTTTTTCCTCGTTGGCAACAAATGCCCTCGATTGAAGATTATTACTGCCATTAGCAAGTGGGAATTGTTTCCCATGTTAGAGTATATCCGGCTATTAGTGAAATGGCAGCAATTCTACCGTTGATGATCGTTAAAGACTTATATTAGACATTTTATCTCAATTCTCTACAATTGTGACTTTTGTTTGAACTATACCGATTGTAGAGGACGCATATGTATAGAGTGCACGCTATGGATATGTAGGGGTCAAAGGTCACGCATCGTTTTTCCGTTCTAAAATAATGTTTTATAGACGTCCGGCCGTACACGTGCGAACAAACGTACGGACATTATAAGTAGGCCCGTCGTTACCTCAATAGTTTTATCGATTAACAGATTGATGAAATGAGTAAATGTGGTTTAACAATACAGACACTAAATTTATATGAAAATTTATCTATTTATTGATACAACCGAGCTCGCACTTAAACTAAACCGATTATAGTATCACCCTTTCACCCTCACTTTTATCACTCACTTGTTACTGATTCTACTACTGATACTACATTTTTTTATGATAGAATAGTATAATTACGCCACTTTGACCGACAGTGAGCATACTGCAATCCAAAAAGAAAAGGCAACGAACATAATCATACCTTTGGCTGGTCTTAAAACGTGATAAATTAAAATAAGACCGTATGCAACGTATACGCTGGAATTTTGGTAGGATCTTGGAATGTCATGTAATTAATTTATATTTTCTTCATAGTCTTGAGTTATTTGACTCTATATTTTGTAATATGGTTTGTATTTTACGTAACATAGTTGGGTTAGTGTGCACATGTGTAGTGGATGGGAAATAATACTATGAAGCATGGATTGACTTACCACAAAAACTCTCTGGAAAGTTCTAACAAGACGGCCACCATCCCGTTAGAATATTAAAATTATCTCAAGTAGCTTGTACTATAATTGCCTACTCGATAATGGAAGGAATGATAGCCGAAGTTGGCAAAAAAAAACTTGAAAAAAATTACCGCGCTGTTGATTTTTCATGAAAATATCGAGATAGAATTGTAACAAGTGTTCTAGTGAGTTATTCTTTTGCGAAGTTTTTCAACTTAAACTCCTATTGATACCAGAGTTCCTCTGATTTGCGATTTCCATAATTCCGCACAAATTTACGAGTAATTTGAAACGATATATTTACTTTTTTTATTATTTTGAATTGAATATTTATATTATTTATTTTCAAGTTCTAGTAGTGATTTTCGAGATCTTTTTAACGTCCTGGCTAAATGCGTTGTCCCACTACACTAACTTATAAACATATATAATGCTAATTCACAATGATCACACGCAAGCAATGACAGTAGTCCCTTGACGCCACGAGCAAAACAACCACTGTCCGACAACTCGCCTAGCGTTATGGCATTTTTAGTCTTGTGGATATTAATGATTGAAATCTGACGGGCCTTGATGAGCGGAATAAACGTATTTACATCAAAAACAGTCACTATGACTGGGGTTTTAACACCATTTGTAAAATGGTCACAAACATTGGGGCAATGATCCTTACCATCTCGCTCGGTTACTGGATATAGCTGCTGATCAGGACGCGACAAGTGATAGCCCGCCATCTATGTATTATTATGATGATGTACCTAATGTATGGTGCTCGTAATTCAGTCTAACACCGAACTAATTATTGCTCTGCGAATTATAATCTACGAATTATTCAATGTCTGTCTATCCTACATAAGTAACCCTATCGCTAAATGTGCTTTGTTCATTCTGTATTTAACCCTCTACCTTTACAACAGTAATCCGTAGCTGGTTGAAATTGTTACAATATACGCCCAACTTTCATGGCATTAAAAAAAAAATACAAGAAAAAATTATTGTGGGGGTTAGGAAAAATTGTGTATCAGGCATGTACAATTTACTGGTCAATGAACAATACAGCGTGCTACAAATGATTAGCCTATGTGTCATTTCTGTACATATTATTCTATGTATAAACAGCGAATTGTGCTTATTTTTACTTCAAATATAACTGCTATAAGTCACGGAACGGATTACTCATAGGCTGGCTCTCCGTGCCGGCAGACAAAAGAGTTTCGTGACAGACGGACATTAGACATGATTAATAAAACTTTGCGGATAGATCCACTGAGATATTCGCTTTTGTACATAAATAATAAATTAACGAAGCCTATCATATAACTTTGGTCACGGGTTGTTTTCTAGAATTCATTTGATTAGCTATCACAGTGACGTTAAATATAAACGGACAAACATAACAATATATATATATATATATATATATATATATATATATATATATATATATATATATATATATATATATATATATATATATATATATATATATATATATATATATATATATATATATACTTGCTACTTTGGAATTAGAATAGTTTTGTTTTAATGTTTTGTATATAACATACTAGCTTCTACCTACGAATTCGTCGGCGTGGCATAGTTACTTTGAGCTAACGCTAACACGCGGCGGAAGCTCTCAAAAGGAAAAAAACCGCGATTTTAAAAAATCTGTATTGGTGCTCCACTTCTATTTGTCTTATTGTGATCATATTTAACCTTGTGGAGGTCGTAACTGATACCACACATATATCATTACAAATGTATATTGTACACACAATAAAAGTACATGTATAAAATTACAATGTAACTGCGACGCTATTTATTATTTGCGAGCCCGTGGGAGTGCGCATGCGCAACATCCCGGCGTAAGAGTACGGATTGACTGAGGCTCCACGTAAAACCGAACTCGCACGAAGCGCGACGCGGATCGCAGTCGATCGGTTCCGAGCGGTCACGCTTTATATCAGTCCTCCCGAAGATCTTTAGGTCTGAGATACAAATCTCGCGGGGAATCTAACATGTCTACCAGAACGCGTGATGTATTATGTCTTACTGGTAGATTGCGGGTTCTCTCATGTTAAACCAGGTAAACATAAGCTTTCTCCAGAAACTAGTTCTGTGGAGGTTAAAGATATATTCTCTTTCCAGGAACTGTGTATACCTAACAGTACGAGTGGAAGTACTTCATACCAGTTTACGTTATTGCGACACATTATAGCTGTTTTTAAATGGTGGTGAAATCTCTCCACTAAGCCTTTTGCAGCAAGGTGATAAACAGTAGTTAGTTAGGTGGTTAGATCCGGTTAATTTGGCAAGCTGTTTGAATAAGTATGATTCGAATTGCCTTCCTCTGTCGTAGTGATTTTAAGAGGGCAATCAAAGCGTGAGATCCGACCACTCACAAAAGCATGTGTTACAGTTTCAGCTGTCATGTCTTCTAGCAGAATAGCTTCAGGCTAGCGTGTGAAGCGATCTACCACGGTTAAGCAGTAGCGGTATCCATACGAAAAAGGAAGTGGGCCGATTAAATCGAATGGACATATTCGAACTGTGAAGATGGCGGTGTAAACATGTGTGATCGTGTATGTTTTGATACCTTGTCGCCAATACCAGTGTCCTCCTGCTCGTTTTCCTGATACGAACGTGGTGAACGGCACTTAGTAGCCTTCTCTCTGAACTTACGGTGGTACCAACAATAATAGCCTTGGTATTTATCCTGAAAGTGTCGTGGTCTCCGCTGTGAGCTTAGACTACGCCCACGTGACCTCCGCCGCGAGCGTTGCAGTGTAGAAAGCGCAGTGACCTGCCGTGTCAACTCGGTAATAGAGTGTTATAGCTCGCTAATTTCAGCGTTGGATGTAGGTGTCGACATTTGTTGCACCTGTGGTTGACCGATGACGTCATTCTCGGCGTCATGACGTCACGACTCTTTGTTCCTGCGACTATGATAGCTAGGCTACCAGCTCGTTTTTTACTCGTACTTTCCTGTAGTCGGCGAGTTGTTGATGATATCCTTCACTTCTATTACGTATTTATACTCTAAATTGGCTAGCACGTATTTAGTGGCGTCTACCGTTATATTTGCTAGCGCAAATTGTCCCTCCAGTTATGCAAACCACAGAGTCGGTTCATCGGGCTAGAACGGAGGCACCTTCACGCTTACATTATTAATCGTTTCCATTGTCCTTTCTGCAGCCACGTTGTCTTGTGATCGCGATATTGTAATGTGTCATCAGCATGGGCACTACGCAGCACAAAATGGCGGGCGTCCGCCTCGTATTCATAAACGTCTCTGTCGTTACTAATTTACGGGTCACCAATATGTGAGGGTCGTAAATAACACCACACATATATCAATACAAATGTTTACTGTACACACAATACAAGTACATGTATAAAATTACAATGTAACTGTGACGCTATTTATTATTTCGCAAGCCCGTGAGAGTGCGTGTGCGCAACTTCCCGGCGTAAGAGATGCGGATAGACTGAGGGCACCCAGGTAAAATCGAACACGCACGAAGCACGACGCGCATCGCAGCCGACCGAGCGGTCACGAGTCCCGCTACAACCTATAGCCTTCCTCGATTAATGAACTATCTAACTCTAAATTAAATTTTAAAAGGTACTCACCCAGGCGAGTTGACCCATTCATGCTAAACCAGTAATAGCTTCAGCGTGGCTTTACCACCATCCAATTTTATCCGCCTCAATAATGATCACCATATATCAAGTGAAATACCCGTAATAGTGGAACTGTTAGTAGTGTGACATTACGGAATTGAACAACGCTTTGTTCAGGTAGAAATATATACCTGATGAGTGAGAACTACCGAATACTGTGTTGATAAATTTTGTACAGTGACTTTCTTCTGGATTTTCCCGTTCCGGGAGCAACCAGTCTAACCTAGCGACCAAGAGGCTGGCTAGCATTTAGGACAGCAATGGCCAGCGATCGGATGCAATCTCGCAGTAATTATTTATGATTGTACTATGCTTAAAATCGGATATAGTGCAGTCACTTTATCGCGCTTATAAAAAAAAATTGGTATGTAAACACATTTTATAAGCAGACTAGCAGTGAAAGTAATAGGTTGAAATAATGGTCAGATATAAACAAAAAATAAAAATTACGTAGAAAAATGTAGATAGCGGTAAAAGCAAATGTGTTTGTAGCAACATTAAATAGACATTTTACAGGCTTATTTATAAAAAAAATATCCTTGAATGGCTTATTACGGTAACGATAGTAAAGTGTTAATCTCCATTCTAACTCAGTAGTCCTGTGAAGCTGTTAAGAACTTGCTTGGTCAATAGCGTAGTCAGTTTGAAAAAAAAAAACCACTCTAACTCTTAGGGTTCTAATTGTAAGTATTATTAAATTTACTTGATCCGACTCATTTGACGTATAACAGTATAATACAAAAATAAGTAGATAGATTGCATCATTACATAGTATAAAATGAAGTCGCTTCCGCTGTCTGTTCCGTTAGATCTTTTAAACTAATCAACGGATTTAAAAGCTTTCAACAATAGATAGAGTGGTTCAAGAGAAAGGTAAATATATGTATAATACACACATATTATAATACAGAAAAAATCGAATATTTGTAATGTGTAAAGTAACAAACATATTTTTGTGCGCTTAAATCGCAAACGCTCACTAAACCTTACCAGATATGTATAAAATATCTTATCCCCAAGAAAGTAAAAAAAAAATTGTAAGAATACCTAAAAATTGAGCTCTATCCTTTCTCTATATTCTTTTTAATACTTTATACTAGAATCTTGTAAAATATATTTGGATATAACTATCAAAGCATAAATCACAGTTAAATGTAATGGATATACGGATATATCGCACACAAACCGAATATTAAATCAAAGGACAACCAAATGGAATAGTTTAGTTATATATTGTCTATAAACCGACAAAAAACTCTTTATGTTTGACATTAATGCATGGGATTATAATATCATCAATAAAAATTGCAAAATGACAAGCCTGTATCTATTTAAACGTATTTACTTTAGAAAAGAATATTCATTTTCCCTCTCATTATTTTCGAAATTCACATACATTTATAAGTTTAAATTTTGAAGAAACCTTGTGCCGTACCAAAAGCGTACATGTATTTCGAGTTTGACAATTTTGGATAAGACTAACTAACCAAAAAAAAGCGTCTCACAGAACGTATTGTGTTTTGTGTCCACGTATATGTGGTGCAGTGTTATGTGTACAAAGTACTGGTGAATGCGGTGTCACTGTATTGCGATAGCGTGCTAGAGGGCTCCACAACGGAGTATCGAATCTAGGTCTGAGATGCTGCGTAGGGGCCCACGGCGATGTGCGAGGGCGAAGTTGACCGCTCAAACACAGCAGACAAATAACAGATATCACAATTTTACCTATATGTACTATATCTATATATACTATAATATACATTAATTATTGATACTCGTAAGAATTTTAATAAAACTTTTAAAGAATGGGCGACATAATATGAAAAAATGTAGGATATACCGTTCAATCGACATTGAGATCTATTAAAATTGAAAGAAAAACTAAGCAGTTTGATTTTTTTTTTACTGAAAACTTCCTTAGGCTCGTTGATCGGTATTTGGCTGGAGTACACTTACGGTTTCGCGTCAGTGACATGCTAGTAAAGCGTGACCGACATGCTCGTAATGTATTGTGTTTGCCTATATGTATGTAATATACCTGTATGCAATATTGATATTTTGTATTGATCTTGTGCAGCCCATCATATATCTGATTAATAAATAAACTATATAAAAACGTATATAATTATTGCTCAGAGTGCTAATACATGTGAAAACCAGACTGTTAACAATTTCAATGTACAAATTATGAAATTTGTCGGCAGTCCTTATGACTACTTCGTCTTATTTTCACGAAGTCGATTTTGTACTATAACCCGCCACTAGACGGCGCTGTAACACATTAATACAAATATTTAATACAATAAATAATTATAACAGGCTAGTTCATTATACGTATAATATAGTGTATGTATATTAAATCACAGACTTTAATGGGCTTCAAATATTACTGTAGAATAAAGCTTTTTAGCAGTAAAAGTATTATTTTAGTGAGATAATGGATATCCCTTAAAATACACTCAGCTTTTACGAGGTATTTTGTTTCCCGAATAATATAAAAATTACAAATTTACCTCTCATTTTGTAGTATACTGGTAACCGCTCGTGATACTGTCCACTTTAAATGATATTATATCTATACTAATATATAAAGCTGAAGAGTTTGTTTGTTTGTTTGTTTGTTTGGTTGAACGCTATGATCTCAGGAACTACCAGTTTGATTTGAGAAAGTCTTTCGGTTTTAGATAGTTCATTTATCGAGGAAGGCTATAGGCTATATATCATCACGCTAAGATCAATAGAAGCAGAGCACCAATGAAGAATGTTTCAAAATCGGGCACTTTTTTTGCTTTTGAGCGATTACGTTATTATTATATACGTTGCCATGGTAACGTGGCAAGTAGTAGTAATAATATTCGTCCAATAGGACAGGCGAAGGAATTAATCCATACTGCCAATTCTGAAGTTATGTGGTAAGTATCAAAGCTAACATTTTCTAAGTTTATTTTGTTTTCCTATCTATACTAATATATAAAGCTGAAGAGTTTGTTTGTTTGGTTGAACGGTATGATCTCAGGAACTACAAGTCCGATTTGAGAAAGTCTTTCGGTTTTAGATAGCTCATTTATCGAGGAAGGCTATAGTCGATATTTTCGTCAATTTTGAACCGATTTTAATGATTCTTTTTATTTGAATTGGTACACTATGTAGTGATTAACTGCTACCTGTACATTTGTTCGTGTGGAATTGAACAAAAATATGTTACAACCGCGTGAGACGTGTACCTTACTGGACTCAAATAATAATTAATATACCTAATTGAAAGTCATATATTTGTATGTAATATGAATTATATCATCTTTTTGGTCAATTTGGCGGCCATATTGTTTTATTTACCGAGTTTGCTTCTACATAACTAAGTGATTATAGCAACGTATAAGAATAAGGTAAGTATATCGACAATACGGACATATGATATCTATATAATAAAGGATTTAAGATATATTGTTCCATAATGTATAGCTTATAATTTGCATTACTTTCTTATATAGTGTTGTGAGCACTGAGTTTAGTATATAGTAGGTTGAAGTTTCAGGTATGTTGCTGATGATAAATCCCATCCAATTCGATGTACTATTTGTATTCATATATCAAATGTACACGTTACAGTTACGTTACATACAGTTGGCGTGCGTATCTTAGTTACAAATGTTTTTGAAAAAGCGTTTCGGTAATGTACACACCCTCCGACAATTTTACATTTCTTTAATACATTTTTTAAAAAGAGCGTGCGGAGCCGCGGGTAACAGCTAGTAATTTATAAAGCTGAAGAGTTTGTTTGTTTGTTTGTTTGTTTGTTTGTTTGTTTGTTTGTTTGTTTGTTTGTTTGTTTGTTTGTTTGTTTGTTTGTTTGTTTGTTTGTTTGTTTGTTTGTTTGTTTGTTTGTTTGTTTGTTTGTTTGTTTGTTTGTTTGTTTGTTTGTTTGTTTGTTTGTTTGTTTGTTTGTTTGTTTGTTTGTTTGTTTGTTTGTTTGTTTGTTTGTTTGTTTGTTTGTTTGTTTGTTTGTTTGTTTGTTTGTTTGTTTGTTTGTTTGTTTGTTTGTTTGTTTGTTTGTTTGTTTGTTTGTTTGTTTGTTTGTTTGTTTGTTTGTTTGTTTGTTTGTTTGTTTGTTTGTTTGTTTGTTTGTTTGTTTGTTTGTTTGTTTGTTTGTTTGTTTGTTTGTTTGTTTGTTTGTTTGTTTGTTTGTTTGTTTGTTTGTTTGTTTGTTTGTTTGTTTGTTTGTTTGTTTGTTTGTTTGTTTGTTTGTTTGTTTGTTTGTTTGTTTGTTTGTTTGTTTGTTTGTTTGTTTGTTTGTTTGTTTGTTTGTTTGTTTGTTTGTTTGTTTGTTTGTTTGTTTGTTTGTTTGTTTGTTTGTTTGTTTGTTTGTTTGTTTGTTTGTTTGTTTGTTTGTTTGTTTGTTTGTTTGTTTGTTTGTTTGTTTGTTTGTTTGTTTGTTTGTTTGTTTGTTTGTTTGTTTGTTTGTTTGTTTGTTTGTTTGTTTGTTTGTTTGTTTGTTTGTTTGTTTGTTTGTTTGTTTGTTTGTTTGTTTGTTTGTTTGTTTGTTTGTTTGTTTGTTTGTTTGTTTGTTTGTTTGTTTGTTTGTTTGTTTGTTTGTTTGTTTGTTTGTTTGTTTGTTTGTTTGTTTGTTTGTTTGTTTGTTTGTTTGTTTGTTTGTTTGTTTGTTTGTTTGTTTGTTTGTTTGTTTGTTTGTTTGTTTGTTTGTTTGTTTGTTTGTTTGTTTGTTTGTTTGTTTGTTTGTTTGTTTGTTTGTTTGTTTGTTTGTTTGTTTGTTTGTTTGTTTGTTTGTTTGTTTGTTTGTTTGTTTGTTTGTTTGTTTGTTTGTTTGTTTGTTTGTTTGTTTGTTTGTTTGTTTGTTTGTTTGTTTGTTTGTTTGTTTGTTTGTTTGTTTGTTTGTTTGTTTGTTTGTTTGTTTGTTTGTTTGTTTGTTTGTTTGTTTGTTTGTTTGTTTGTTTGTTTGTTTGTTTGTTTGTTTGTTTGTTTGTTTGTTTGTTTGTTTGTTTGTTTGTTTGTTTGTTTGTTTGTTTGTTTGTTTGTTTGTTTGTTTGTTTGTTTGTTTGTTTGTTTGTTTGTTTGTTTGTTTGTTTGTTTGTTTGTTTGTTTGTTTGTTTGTTTGTTTGTTTGTTTGTTTGTTTGTTTGTTTGTTTGTTTGTTTGTTTGTTTGTTTGTTTGTTTGTTTGTTTGTTTGTTTGTTTGTTTGTTTGTTTGTTTGTTTGTTTGTTTGTTTGTTTGTTTGTTTGTTTGTTTGTTTGTTTGTTTGTTTGTTTGTTTGTTTGTTTGTTTGTTTGTTTGTTTGTTTGTTTGTTTGTTTGTTTGTTTGTTTGTTTGTTTGTTTGTTTGTTTGTTTGTTTGTTTGTTTGTTTGTTTGTTTGTTTGTTTGTTTGTTTGTTTGTTTGTTTGTTTGTTTGTTTGTTTGTTTGTTTGTTTGTTTGTTTGTTTGTTTGTTTGTTTGTTTGTTTGTTTGTTTGTTTGTTTGTTTGTTTGTTTGTTTGTTTGTTTGTTTGTTTGTTTGTTTGTTTGTTTGTTTGTTTGTTTGTTTGTTTGTTTGTTTGTTTGTTTGTTTGTTTGTTTGTTTGTTTGTTTGTTTGTTTGTTTGTTTGTTTGTTTGTTTGTTTGTTTGTTTGTTTGTTTGTTTGTTTGTTTGTTTGTTTGTTTGTTTGTTTGTTTGTTTGTTTGTTTGTTTGTTTGTTTGTTTGTTTGTTTGTTTGTTTGTTTGTTTGTTTGTTTGTTTGTTTGTTTGTTTGTTTGTTTGTTTGTTTGTTTGTTTGTTTGTTTGTTTGTTTGTTTGTTTGTTTGTTTGTTTGTTTGTTTGTTTGTTTGTTTGTTTGTTTGTTTGTTTGTTTGTTTGTTTGTTTGTTTGTTTGTTTGTTTGTTTGTTTGTTTGTTTGTTTGTTTGTTTGTTTGTTTGTTTGTTTGTTTGTTTGTTTGTTTGTTTGTTTGTTTGTTTGTTTGTTTGTTTGTTTGTTTGTTTGTTTGTTTGTTTGTTTGTTTGTTTGTTTGTTTGTTTGTTTGTTTGTTTGTTTGTTTGTTTGTTTGTTTGTTTGTTTGTTTGTTTGTTTGTTTGTTTGTTTGTTTGTTTGTTTGTTTGTTTGTTTGTTTGTTTGTTTGTTTGTTTGTTTGTTTGTTTGTTTGTTTGTTTGTTTGTTTGTTTGTTTGTTTGTTTGTTTGTTTGTTTGTTTGTTTGTTTGTTTGTTTGTTTGTTTGTTTGTTTGTTTGTTTGTTTGTTTGTTTGTTTGTTTGTTTGTTTGTTTGTTTGTTTGTTTGTTTGTTTGTTTGTTTGTTTGTTTGTTTGTTTGTTTGTTTGTTTGTTTGTTTGTTTGTTTGTTTGTTTGTTTGTTTGTTTGTTTGTTTGTTTGTTTGTTTGTTTGTTTGTTTGTTTGTTTGTTTGTTTGTTTGTTTGTTTGTTTGTTTGTTTGTTTGACTTCGAAAAAGGAGGAGGTTACTATGTTCGGTTGTATGTATTTTTTTATGTATGTTAATCGATATTTTAGTCAATTGTGAATCGATTTTAATGATTCTTTTTTTATTTGAATTGGTATACTATGTAGTGATTAACTGCTACCTATGTATTCGTTCGTGTGAAATTGATCAAACATATGTTACAACCGCGATAGATGTGTACCTTACTGGACTCCAATAATAATAAATATACCTAATTGAAAGTCATATATTTGTATGTAATATGAATTATATCATCTTTTTGGTCAATTTGGCGGCCATATTGTTTTATTTACCGCGTTTGCTGCTACATAACTCAGCGTTTATAGCAACGTATAAGAATAACTTAAGTATATCGACAATACGGGCATATTATATCTATAAAATAAAAGATTTAAGATATATTGTTCGATAATGTATAGTTTATAATTTTCATAACTTTCTTATATAGTGTTAGTGAGCACTGAGTTTGGTATATAGTAGGTTTAAGTTCCAGGTATGTTGCTGATGATAAATCCCATCCCATTCGATATACTATTAGTATTCATATATTTATAGTACACGTTACATGTTACAGTAGATGGCGTTCGTGTCGAAGTTACAAATGTTTTTGAAAAAGCGTTTCTGTAATGTACTCACCCACTCACAATTTTACATTTCTATATTACATTTTTAAAAAGCGCGAGCGGAGCCGCGGGTAACAGCTAGTTTTATATATATATACAAATCAATTGTCCAATGTATGTACGCTACTTCAGAACGGCGATATTGACATCTATCAATCTATCCACCATTATATTATGAACTAACTGTGCCCGCGACTTCGTCTGCTTTTTCTACTTTTCTACTTTTCTACTTTTTTCTACTTTTTCTGCTTTATCTACTTTTCTCTCGTACTTACGCCGCGTCATCATTAAATTAGAATAACTTTTGATATAGTCAACCGATTTTAATGAAACAAAGACTAAGTTATTCTCGAAGGTATGCTTTATGATTTGGTATTTATTTGGTTTTTGTGAACCTAGTACTTTAGCAGAGATGCGTGTTCATACAAACAGACAGACATTTGCAAAGATGATTGAAATGTATTGTACTACTTATTCCTAGACACCTGCATCAATTTTTTTCACGAAAATTGAAAAGAAAAACAGACACGTTAGATTTATTATTATTATTTTATAAATTAATTAGAATGGTTATTATATACTTCTTATTGTCGTGTATTTCGTGTTGTCTATAGTATGTTCCCCAAAGCGACTTATGATAAGTCGGGATACCAGTACGAAGCTCTGTGTCATTTAAATACGCACTGGGTTATGATAACGCGCGCGGTTTGACGCTCGTTATAGCATATTTGATTTATTTCTTAATCAGAACAATCTCTTGTTACTGTACTTATCATAGGAGGCAAACGAACAGGTGGGTCACCTGATGTTAAGTGATCACCAACATCCATAGACATTTGCAACACCAGAAGAGTCGCAAGTGCGTTGTAACCCTGCGTTTGGGGGAGGGTAGTGGGAGTTAGAAAGGGGGAGGGCGAGGGGTTAACCCGGTGCTCTCACTGATCGAACGAAACGCAACAATGCAAGCACTGTTACTTCACGTCGGTTTTCTCCTACCCCGGCCTAGCCGACCCATTTATGCTGAAACTAGTAATAACTTCAATGTGGCTCTACCATCTATAAAAATTAAGTTATAACAATCGACTATTATTTACTTATCATAGGTCCTACATGACAAATTGGTTGACCCATGTTTCAGACTTAGTAAAACCAGTAACAATATTTAGGTGACAATGTTAGGTATTACAACAAAGTACCAAAGCATATTACCGATTTACCGAACTGTAAGTTTAAGCGCCATGCCAAGCGGTTTTGGTGTCAAAAGGCTATTATAGATTGGACCAATATGTGAACGATGGTGATATCTGGAATTGACACCTCTCTCTGTACATCCACTAAATATAATTGTATCGTTAATTTATTTTGAACATACGTATGTTAATAAGATAAACCTAATCGAGTTTCTTGCCGCCTTTTCTCAATGACTGGGTTGTTTTCGAAAACGGCAGTAGCTTTGACGTTCATAAGTAGGTACTTATGAACTCCAAGGACCAAAAATTTGGGTCTAAATTGAATAAAGTGTTTTTGATTTTGATTACGTAAATTTTACAGAAACCGACACTAAGATAAGGCACTAAGGATCTTATAGGCAAAACACAGCGTATTGAAATCAAATAATGAAGCGCTTCTCACTTTTTACGAACTGAACACAACTCAGCAGTTTGCTTAAAATTAAGTATTCTCTTCTTAGATCAAATAAGCTAAGTATTTACGACGTGAACACGTAACAAACAAAGTCATATACGTATTTATGATATAATTTTATATGGTATATAATATAGAAATAATAAAAGAGTGGCTTTGACTGTAACAGCTTTGTTATAAATTTGATTGCCTTCGTGACAGTAATATTTGAAAATGTCTCGAATGGAATAACGCCGATTTTCAATGGTGTTTAACCGTCGACTCATTTAAAGCTAGTGCGTATACTCAAGAGATATAGCGTCAGATATCGCACCTCAGAGAAACTTTTCGGGGAAATAAAAATTCAAATCCTAGACATATTTTACATTTGGATGGGCGAAGATTATAGACGGAAAGATGAGACATTTATTTTTTTACTACATTAGGAAATGTATAATCAAAGAGACGTATAAGCAACTAGCTATCCGCCGCGACTATGCACGAGTGCACTTATAAAGAAAATGAAACCTGAAATATGTTTACTGTACCTCGTTTTATAGCGCTTGCAGAAGCGGTTGATACTGTCCCATTCCATTTTATATACGAAATACATAGCTAATCATACAATATTTGTTACGATTAAGTTGATATAATTATACATTAATATAAAAAGAAATCAGTTGAGGAATGTATGTAAGTGCTAATTCTTTTTTTGTAATTTTCGTAACTATTAGAACAAAATTCATATAGCCGAAAGTGTTTGAAAAATCCTACGAACAAGTGAAAAATCATGGTTAAAAAAAACTTCTTATAAAAAAATGGGTGAGACGAGGCACTAAGAGATTTTGTAATTAATTGTCAGAATCGACACATTAACGTTCCATGATTTATTTGATTACACGGCCGTATTGTAGAACAAAGATTTGGTCCCAGTTTTTTCATTTAGCAGTTCGGTAGGTAGCTGGTCTATACATATAATAACAATGTCTAACGTGTCTGCACTTTTTAGATTTTTGTTAAAAAATCTCTTGCAGATGTCTTGAAATCATTACATAGTATAAAACAAAGCCCTATGCCACGTTTGTCTGTCTGTCTGTTCGCGGTATACTCAAAGACTACTGAACGGATTATCATGCAGCTTTCACCAGTAGATAGAGTGATTCACGAGGATGGTTTTGGTATCTATTTTTTCAAAGTTTTTTTATTATCAGGGCGAGACAGCGTCGTAGAAAATATAATATTTTTTTTTATTATTTTTAGAAATGACGATCTGTATGTTTGTATGAACACGCGTCACTGCTAAAGTACTGCGTAACATTTAGTCTCGGTTTCATTAAAATCGGATTTTTTTTTATGTCAAAGAAGGCAAAGGAACAGGCGGATCACTTGATGTTAAGTGATCACCATCGTTCATAGACACTAGCAACACCAGGGGAGTCGCAAGTGCGTTGCCAGTCTGTGTATGGAGGCGGAGGGGAGGGGAAGGGAAAGCAGATGGCCCTCCGGCATTCTCACTGACCGAACGAAACGCAACAATACTAGCACTGTTAATTGATGTAGGTTTTCTGTGGGTCGGGTAGTAGTACCCCGGATGAGCCATTTATAATGAAACCAGTACTAGCTACAGCGTGGCTCTACCACCTATAACTTACACTTACTTATACATACGGTTCACTCTATCAAAAGTTATTGTAATTTTATAATAGGAAAGGGAAGTAGATACATTCCGATGATTTTATTATTCACTGTTTTTTTACATTTGGTTCCATGCGGTCGGCGTCGCAGGCACAGCTAGTGTTAAATAAATTAATATTACAATGATCAGAATGTCGAAAAAAGAACATACATTAATCATTACCAACATGTCTCTACTTTATACAGTCACATCTCTCAGGTACATTGGCTAAGAATAAAACTGGCATCATTTTATGCTCCGCCCGCCTCATCCAAGAGCACTTTTAGCGTATAAAAATGTAAATAGAAAATGTACGGAACCCCAGCAAATGGTTTACCTTATGAATTATTTAAGCCCTGAATAAAATTACGGCTTACCTGCGACCGACGGTGCTCTCATTTTGGTTATTCGGCCGCACCGGCGAATTGTTAATTTTTAACGTAGATTCAAATCAAATTAAACGAAGTCATTTGACTTTTTAAAACGTATCTTATATTACAATATTTTATAATATTACTATCCTGTACAGAAAACGCATTCATTCCAAATACTGAACTATCTGGAACAATCTAGAATTATCTACAAACGTCGTGGAGAAACTTATAGTAACAGATAAAGCGCCTAGTGACTCATCGATGCGCTGAACTCGCGGTTGTCACCATGTCACTAAAACACAATATCAAACAGGTTTTCACGTCTAAAGGCTATTATATGGTAGATTATTAATGTGATCGATGTCTGGAAATGACGGCCCTCTCTGTGCGTCCACCAAAAACCAATGTACCTATCTTTGTTTGTAAAAATACGTATAATCAAAAGATAAACCATATCGTGTTTCTTGCCGGTTCTTCTCGATTATTGATTGGGTTGTTCGTCCATCCGGTGGTAGCTTTGACTTTCATAAGCGCCATCTCAGGGCCGAAATTGAAAAAAGTATTTTTAATTTTGACTTTATTAACCTTATGTTTCTGTTCTGTTCAGGTCTGAGTATTGTTTACAAAAAAATGATATGCCTTCAGACTTCGCGTACATAATCAAGCGTTTCCATACGTACTAAGCAGTAATGATAAAATTTAACAGAGATAACTTAAAATCAGTATATAGGGTTTATAAATATAGGGGTTAAAAAACATTCCAAAATTCTTCCAGAAAAAATATAAGTATCCTTGAAACTATATAATCGTTCTCATAAAGACGACGTTACAGTCACTAGCTAGTTAAAAAAACCCATCAGACATAGACCTTTTCTATAAGTATAGTAGATCTTTTGAAAACACTAAATTCACATTTATTTAAACTTTTTTTTTGTAACGTGTACCTTAAGGCGTAACGTCACATTCAACAGTCCCTTACTAGACTAGGTCCCATTTGTATTAATTATTTTATCGTATAAATTGAACTTAAAATAATATAAGTCGAGAGTTCAAAGACAAAACAGAGCATATCGTCTAAGCAAATGCTTAAACTTGTGCAAGAGATATAGCGTACCGCGCTGTGCCAATAAATCGTGTTCGAGAATTAAATCGATATTCGTCGCCAGATGGCGGTCGCTCCGATGCAGGCTTCTTACGAATCGGTTTTCAAATATTGCACAAATTAAATGTACTTCTAGAAAAATGTTTCCTGAAAGTTTTGAACGATATACTAGCTACGCGCCTCGGTTTCTCACCGATCATAAGTGGCAAGGTAATACACACAAGTTTACTATACTATTAATTTATTTAGGTCACTAAAATTTGACAGTTCTTCAAAGTTAAAGGAATTTCATGTCTTTTCGAAAAAGTATGATAAACAAGTAGTGAGAGAGAAGGCGAGGAGTAATAGGTAGGCATGGTACGGGCATATCATGAGAGACGAAAACCATGTTACTAGAAAAGTTTTGAGTATGATGGTGGATGGATACAGGAGTAGAGGACGACTGAAAATGTTTTGGATGGATTGTATAAAACTGATATGTGTGTAAAAGGTGTGAATACTGAGATGACATCTTGTAGGGGAGAGTGGAAAAATAAAACATGTTGTGCCGAGCCTATTTAGGTGGGATAAGGGTAAAAAAATTATGATGTTAAATATTCGTAATTGACACTCATAAACTCAAACTAATATACACACGTACGTTCACACACAAGCAGACTACAAAAGTGCGTAACCATACCTAAGTTTTAATATTGTTTATTTATTTTTTAATCTGTTGTTGATCTTATAATTTTTGACGATTTGTAGGGGAAGTAGACCTCTGGCGCCAGCTAACAGATATTGCCACTGCTAGGGTTGTCTACTACGCTTACTTCCACAGCTTAATGTCTTATGGTATTTTCTTATGGGGGACAGCAGCTGAGGTGGACACCATATTCCTATTACAAAAACGAGCAGTTCGAGCAATTTATAATATGAGGCCTCGCGAATCATTAAAGACTAAGTTTCAGGAATTCGGTATCTTAATTCTGCCCTCCCAATATATTCTTGATAATTTAATGTATGTCCGCAAAAACTTAGATATGTTTGATCTAGTAAAAGACCAGCATAATTTAAATACTAGAAACAGCAACAAATTGGTCATTCCATGCTTCAGGCTCACTAAATCCAAAAACAGTTTTTTAGGTAATAGTGTTAGGTTCTACAATAAAGTCCCAAAGCATGTTACCGATTTGCCGGACTGTAAATTTAAGCGCCATGTCAAACGGGTTTTAGTTTCAAAAGGATATTATAGAGTGGATCAGTATGTGAATGATAGTGATGTCTGGAATTGACTCCTCTCTGTGCATCCACTAAAAGCATTGTTGTATAATGTATTAGAAATATATGTTAAAAAAAAAATGTACCCGATCGAGTTTCTTGCCGGTTCTTCTCGATGACTGGGTTGTTTTCCGAACCGGTAGTAGTCTTTGACGTTCATAAGTGCCTTATTAGGGCCTAAACTGAATAAAGTATTTTTGATTTGATTTGATTTGATTATACACGACGGCTAATTAAAATACATTCTCAAAATGTAATAAAACAGTATTAAACAATAAAACGCCTGTTGAGATATAACAGCAATAACATTGTACTGCGTATTTCTATAAATTTTTCAAAGGCGTATCTCACCGAGCAGTTTAATCCGTAATTTATGGGTTATTTTAATTTTAATTAACAGAATTCCAACGCCGCCGGACGTCTACGCGACGTCTTGACATTTTCCATGTATTTCTTAGGATAATATTTAAGAAATTCCATGATTAATTATTGAAGCGCCCAGATGATTTATGTTGAAGTTATATTACTCGTGAATTTCGAAAGAGACGTCACCTATTTAATTGGATATTTAGCAGCATGTGGAAGCGTTATCACGTCGTTGCTACTTTCAGATGGTTTTGAGAAACATATGCAAAATTGACTACAAATATCAAATTATAAACTTTTTTTTTTGTTTTTTTTTTTTTAAGTATGTAGCTAAATTTACATTTATGTAAATAGATAACTACAAAAAAATCAAGCATTATATTTATATGTAAACAAAACAAGTGTGTAATATACGTAAAGTTAAGTGGCCACTGCAGTCTCTAACTATGTACAATCAACCTCAATAGGTCTGTAATCCTGAAGCTAGTTATAATATTGTTAATTCTTGTATGCAAACTCGTTGTTACAAATAAACAACGAATGACTAATCGACCATGGGAAACAAAAATAATGGGATTCAAAAATAGCCCGTATCGAACTTTGTCGACTAATTCGAATAATGACGACAGCCTTCCAGAGTTTTCCATTCTACTTTACTGAAAGGTACTTAATCGTGTCATGGTGCATCCGAATGGAGTTCTATTGTTAATATTGTAGCATATACGAAGAGAAAGAAATGGATGAATTCTTCAAGCGGATTGCGCCCCCAGTTTTATAAGGTACCTATTAGCTTTTGCTCGTAGCTTTGCTCGCCCGAATATAGATTTGGTCTATCCGTCGGGAACAGTACATTTTATTCTGAGTAAAAAGTGGGTTTCTGAGAACGTGGAGACAATTTGAACATTAAAAGCGTAACAAAAAGTTTCATTTTCGTATTTATAATATTAGTTGAACGTAGTGTAATGAATTAATAGTAAATTGATTTAATACTAGTCTGTGTGATCAAAAAAAAATGTATTCTGATATAAACGTCATTGGACTAAAATACTAGCGTAACAATAGGTACTTATGAGCATCATGACGGAGCCTTCAATAATCAATAATCTTTTTTATCTAGTGTTGAGTCTGGATAAAATGAAAGTGAAGAAGCAAATTCAGACTAGTGTATAAGAAACTAGAATTCCTAGGATTAATCTAAAAGCTAAGTAACCAAGTGTTGAAGGCACATGGGAAATCATATCCAAGTATATTCGTTTACGCAATTTGCATTCCACTAGCGCTTTTGTGACAAAGCTGCCGGTACAATAAACGTTTGCTTTGCAACATTTCGACTCGGCGCGGCGCTGCGTTGACTTTGTTGCCACTACTAGTGTTTCTCGATTTGAAATCGATTAATTATAATTCGTCTTAAACTTCGTGTTAAACTTAGCCAAGTTTATTGTCAACATATCTAGAAACTCGACAAACGATCGTATATAAAATAATGTATGTATAATTAATTTTCCTTGGAAGTATAATAATTACATTCCTTTTTACAACTCGTTTTTTTTTATATCACCATCGTGCATAAACTCTTGCAACAACAGAAGAGTCGCAAGTGCGTTGCCACCCTGTATTTGAGGGAGGGGGAGGGGAGGTGGGTTATCTGGCACTCTCACTGACCTAACGAAACGCAACAATGCAAGCACTGTTACTTCACGTCGGTTTTCTGCAAGAGGATGGTACTACCCCGGGTGAGCTGACCCATTCATGCTGAAACCAGTAAAAGCTTCAGAGTACCTCTATATAAGATTTGAAACTATATAAATAGAAGAATAATTATCGAATGTATGTAAGCACATCATTTGAGAACGGTCGCACCTATCTGGCTAACTCTTTTTATGTTTTGTTTGAAATTAATAGAACTAAGTTTGTGTGAAAGAAAATGTTTGAAACATAGTACCGAAAATTAAAAAAAAATGGGTTAAAAAGTCTTCATATGTAAAAGGTAATGAGAGAGCGAAACAGTAAATGACAGAAATTACAGATTGACGTATAATTGTTTTATTCATACACATTCGTACTGTGAAAAAAAAAAGATTTGTTTCGTTAGAACAACCTTGCGAAGCTAAGTGGGCAACTAGTTCTGAGAGCACAATGCAATAGTATGTTATAACTAGCGGGCCCGGCAGACGTTGTCCCGCCCTGATTAAATATAAATCATCGACAAATTATATACTAAAACGTTCCTCATTAATCACTTTATCCAATGGTGAAAACCGCAAGAAAATCCGTTCAGTACTTTTTGAGTTTATCGCGAACAGACAGACAGACAGACGCAGTAGGGGACTTTATTTTATACTATGTAATGATATAATTTATTGAGGTATGTTATAATATAGTTTATGAGGAATAATGGTGGGCTGATTTTTTTTATATCATAATATTGTCATTATAAATTACTTTCTTTATGGTGTACTATTACTATTTTATGTTCTTTACTGTAGTCACAATGTGCAGACAACATTTCATAATAAACGGTTAAGTAGTATATATAAGCATGAACGCGTTACAAAATTAAAAAAAAATTGGTTGTATGTGAAGTCTGTTTACGGACGATAATTTTACGTGGTAACGACTCGGACGCATCAGCTGATGGAGTGGTAGAGAGATAGATGTGGCACAAGCCGAACGCTTAGGCAATCGCGCATTTCTATCGCTTGTTCCGCGCTCATGCTTACACGCTTGGCTCAGGCGGTACAATGATTCATGCTTTTTCGTGCGTGCAGTCAGCGTTCATTGATTTAGAAGACGTTATCAAGTCAAACCCTATTATATCGGTACGAATACCTCTGTGGACAAGCGTAACTCTATATAAATATAAAGTATTATACAACTCCATACGAATGTTATGTTTATCTTTTACCAGCTTAATATAAAACTACATAATATCAACTTATGGTAATACGTTTGAAACCCTTTTAAAGGGTATTCACAAGTTACAAATAATACTACTTAAAACAATAGTGCCTATGCAAATAAGAGTTTAACATATAAAAATTACGAAAAGGGTCTATCAAAGAGAACTGTGAATGTAGCGTACAAAGTTAAAATAGCTGTTGTATGTGAAAATATAATTAATATTCGTATTACTAATTAATGAATATCATAGAGGCTTATAACCATGTAGTGGGTATCTTACAGGCTGATGCAATAATGATTACCTATACATATTATGTAATAACAATGTAAATCGAACGTGTCTGTACTTTGTCGATTTTCGTGAAAAAAATTGTTGCAGGTGTCTAGAAATAAGTAATAAAATACATTTCAATCATGTTTAGAAATGTCTGTCTGTCTGTTTGTATGAACACGCATCACTACTAAAGCACTGAGTTTACAATAAGATCATAAAGCATATCATCGAGAGTAACTTAGTCTTTGTTTCATTAAAATCTGTCCACTCTATCAAAACCTATTGTAATTTTAATGACGATGCGGCGTAAATACGAGACAAAAGTAGATCAGTTAATGATACTGAATTAGATGACCTTATTAATTACTGTTTATTACATAAGATTCCACGGGGACGAAGTCGTGGGCACTGCTAGTATTAAATAAACTTACGAGACATCATCTACGTGAGGAAGCTCATAAAATTAATAAATAAGCCACAGTGTTTTTTCAATGCACAAACTCATTAAATAAAACTTTACTAGTTATAATATATGACTTCTTTATATCAATTATAATTCGAATTCCGTTCGTAAACGTATGTTAATGGTTTTGTTGTCATGTTTGTAGCGCAAACAGGGCCCTTGTGCAGCAATCAGCGGTGTCCCCAATGCCCCGGATTCAACGAAGATTTAGCTTATCTGACATTATTGCTGGCAGTTTTCGCTTGAATAATCTCGCAGTAAATTGCATATTTTGTCGAAGAAGTATGTTAGCAAAATTTTGTAAAGTACAGGCATGTATCTAATGACATGTCGTTTTATTTGCATTTATTTTTCTATTATAGTTGTCCTATTTTATATGTTTATAATGGTTTATTATATCTAATATTGTATTACTATTAGTGAGAAAACTCTGAAACCACGAACCCTGAACAAAAAACTAGAAAATGTAGTCCTCGGGAATAGTCTAAAGTTGGATAGTTTTCCGTTACATAAAAATGGCAATATAACAAGCAAACCATAATCTTCAAGAACTTCGTTTTTAACCGGAACGAACAATTGTAAGGCTAAAAGAGCCCATCAGGCTTCGCAACTATATAATAATAATCATAAATGCAGTGGTACAACAAAATAATCCCAAGGAGGGTTGATGTCAGGCAGGCGGCCGATCATAAAATTAAGCCAAATCATATACCACAACATGAGAAACATGTTGTACCGACCCTACTTATGTGGGATAAGGGTAAGAAGAAGAAGAAGACAGGCATGTATCTAATACTAAAGGTAATCACAACTTAGCCATCCCAAGTTTTAGGCCCAGTAAGATCAATAAACACAGCATATTTTTGACTTACCGACGGATATGATTGATTCTCTTCTCTTCATTTAAGAAAACTCTCAATGATGCTATAAAATTATGTTTACTGGTTTCAGCATGAATGGGTCGGCTCGCCCGGGGTACTTGCATCCTCTCACAGAAAACCGATGTGAAGTAACAGTGCTTGTATTGTTGCGTTTCGTTCGGTCAGTGAGAGCGCCAGAAACCCACCTCCCCTCGCCTTCCATTCCCCTCACCCCCCAACACAGGTTGGCAACGCACTTACGACTCCCCTGGTGTTGCAAGTGTCTATGGACGGTGATGGTCACTTAATCACAGGTGACACACCTGTTCGTTTGCCTTCTATAATATAAAAAAAAATACGCAAGTGTCGTTAAATAGAATTTATTTACACTGTAGTTTGACTTTTAGACAAGTGCATATTTTGTAATTGTGTCTATATTATACTTTGATCAACAATAACTAGATAGAGGATCACGTACAAATCGAAGCTAAAAGCCGTCCGCGTAAATATATACTTATGGGTAGCTATTTGTATTTATGGTGTTGTTTTTATGTTTTTATGGTGGTAGAGCCACGCTGAAACTATTATTGGTTTCAGCATGAATGGATCGGCTCGCCCGGGGTAGTACCACCCTCTCATAGAAAACCGACGTGAAGTAACAGTGCTTGCATTGTTGCGTTTCGTTCGGTCAGTGAGAGCGCCGGAGGCCCATCTCCCCTCCCCTCCCAAAAAAAAAAAAAAAAAAAAAAAAAAAAAAAAAAAAAAAAAAAAAAAAAAAAAAAAAAAAAAAAAAAAAAAAAAAAAAAAAAAAAAAAAAAAAAAAAAAAAAAAAAAAAAAAAAAAAAAATTTGTTTACTAAGAAAAGGAGAAAAAAAGTTTTAAAACTGTTCAACCTAAGTTCAACCTAATTACAATCATAACACCTTGTAATAAAGTCACAAATGTTCAAAATATTATCTAATACTTACGATAAAACGAGCAAATTAATAAATTACTCCCCTCACAAATGAATAGATAACATAAACAACATTTAGTGTGAATTCAACCTTAACACGTAATGAATAAAGTACCTATTTCCCGTTATTGTGCGTGTTTGTATCTGGCAAGGCCAAACATTTGTATCACAGGTTTAAAATCGGTAATTTTGTTCAAAATTTGATATTATTAGTTAGTTTAAAGCTTAAAATATAACTTATTCAACATCTATTTGGCGAAAGTAAGATACTCCGGCCGTTAAATTGCATTTTCGGGTATTATTTTTGTATCTTTTGAATAAACTGCGGCATGTGAAATGGGCTTACATTGGCTGTGTTTCAAACAAACTAAACAAAATAAGGGCACACATTTCAAGTGAGCACTTATTTATCGAGACGTATTTTTTGCGCCGACCCGTTACCTAGTTATTGTTGATCGAAGATATTACACAACAAATTTTCAGAGAGATCGATTGAATGCTACATACATTATTGTGCTACAGCGACACCTAGGGGCGACTTATATTACAATAGATTTCGTGAAAAACAAATTTCAGAACGATTGAGCAAACGTTATTGAAATTTATTTATCTCATAATATTATGCACAAAAACTCCTTTTTTATGAAATAACAAGCTGTTTCCCGCGACTTCGTCCGTGTGATCTGTAACAAAAAAAATGTTATTCTGTATAAACATGTTCCTGGGTCCGGCGCAGCACCGGACACTGCTGCTTTAGTTTAATAAAATGACGCCGATTACTTTTTTCCCAAAATAATAATAGCCTAAGTTACTCCTTATAACCTAAAGTATATGCCAGTGTAAGTCCGTGTAAAAACGTGAGGGTTCAACAATTCGTTAACGGGGATCCTACGTAAAGTCTTCTGCTTGTGATAGTGAAGAACTAAAATGTTGGCTCGACTTCACCTACCAATGTAGGCAGACAATATTTTAAGAAGCTAAGCGACTGTTACTTATATAAACATGCATATTCCATATTCGGTACAACGTGTCGTTGTAATATGTAACATAAAATAGTAGGATTAATAATTAATAGTGTAATAATTACATATTTTAATAAATACATCACAAAAAATATACTACTTTTCATTTTTCCACTCCAAATGGGGAGCTTTCTAATTGAAATGTTGAAATGAGTTGAAATGTTAAAATGAGTGCTGTCTTGACCAACTATACTTTTTTGACATCCACTCACAGCACAATCAATTAATTAATAAACCAAAAAATGCTCACCATTTTTTACGACAATTATTATTTCCTATTTGGAACTTAGCCGCAACGCAATTTCCATAATTAGATCTAATTTTCACTTTTTTTGTCGAGTTACGGGAATATGGTAAAAATGTTTCTGCAGGGGTTCCACCGAAACCAGCTACATTTTGAAAGATGTCTATGAGAAAATAGTCTTGGAACCTCTGGTATAGATGGACAACGTTGGAGAGGAAATAATGGTATACCGTGTTTAATTCCAACCAGGTAACTATGAACAGCTCATTATAAACGTAAAAATATGAATTAATAAACCACAACACGTTACACGAGAACCCGTGTCAATTAACTAAGCCCTCATGTAGTTAAACACGAGTTCGCACTACACTTAAGTATACTTAAGTTGAATCACACCTCAGGTATTATAACGAGGTGGAGTCATTACAACCTGACGCTCTGTCGAGCTTTATAATGGTCGTATATTTCCTTATGAGACGAAAATATGATCACGGAAAAACATATAATTTTTTGTACTATATAGGTCTTAGCTTTTTAATTACAGTCTCATCTGATGATAAATGAGGATGTGGTCTGAGATGGTAAAAAAAATTCGCCTAGAGAGGGACTGGCTCTCTGCTGGCAGCTGCCGGAACAAACCAACCGATGCTTGGCGACAGAATTTCAACTCGAGGTAGCTAGAGCCATGGGGATATAGAAAAAGCCTTACTACCATGCTATGATTTCAGCACGATATTTTCCTTCAGCTCCGATCGCAAGGATTCCGACCTACGTCCATTGAAGCTGTGTCTGAATACACTATCAACTGAACCAGTTGCTAAACCAACTATTAATAATCAAAACTTTCAACCGAAATCAAAGTATCCTCCAAATGCCACATTGCTAAAAGAATGTCTTATATTCTAACATATTATAATCCGTTATACAGAATGTGCAGAGCATACAATAATAACTCGAGGGGTTTGGATATATTTTACAGAATTTACAGAATTTCAATGATCTCAATAACATTTTAATGGAATTAAAATGATATTTGGACGCATCAACATTATCATTTATTTTTAATATACTCAGTTGTTTTGTATCTAGTAACATTTTTTATCCCTTATTGTTTTTTAAGTTTTTCTATAATTTTGTAAAATTTTAATAGGACCTGTATATGAATACTGGGCCACGAAAGAGACGGATGAGAAAAATAACATATGACAGAGATGCGAATGTTAACATCGATGTGTGGTGTAACTAGAATGCGTAAAAATGAGTATGTCAGAGGAAATTCGAAACTACCAGTGACAGAGAAATTGAGGAGAAATAGGTTAGTATACTGCGGGTATATTATAAGAAGAGATGAATGTTATGTTATTAGAAAAGTCTAGAGTGTAAAGGTGGACGGATATAAGAGTAAAGGAAGACCGAAAAGGTATGGATGGATTCTTTGAAAAATTATATGTGTGAACACTGAGATGACATATGACAGGGCAGAGTAGAGAAGGAAAACATGTTGTGTCGACCCTACTTAGGTGGGATAAGGGAAAGAAAAAGAGGAAGAATTTAGTAAAATTTTGTGACCAACTTTAATAAGAAGCTATTATTATTAATGCGCATTTTGAGTATAATTAATATGTTTTCTGTTGTTGAGTCAAAGAAATACACCTAGCTAGTGGGAAATATACTTATAGACAGCAACAGACTCTCGTAATGAGTATACATATTTTATAATCTAGCCTGTTCCGAATATACTGAGGTGGTCGTAAATAACCTCTATCCGCAATATTTCTTTGATGTGTTCTATAAACACGTTCTTTCTTCTAATCGAAGTACCCAGTATTTGGCTCTCGGATAACCAAGAAATATTGAATTTATATATTGATACATCCACTCAAACTGTATTTGTTCTTCTTAAACTCTGTCGTGTCAAGATTCCGATTAAACCCTATCGATCAGAGTCTACTCGATGACCGTTCGGATCAGAGTCTATGGAATTACTCTTCATTAATAAATTTGTAGTCCTTATTTAAAGGTCTCGCAGCTGTGGGGCGGGTCGATAAAGGTACTCTATGCATGTGAGGCCCGCATAAGATCGAAATCAGCTCGACCGAGACCCCCTAGGATGCGCCCGTTTGATGAGTAAGGCACATGGTATCGTTCTTTTGTGATTACTCCTATTCAATGTGGCATTAACTTATATTTATAACATCCTGCAGAGTTTAAAACAATACTTCTACCTAAACATTATCTCTCTATTCGTTCATTAATGTCCATATAATTTATTGCTAACAATGTGAGTTTCTACGTACTAGAACAATATGTAAAATATGTAATACATACTAAAGCGTAATAAATTCATGTCTTTCACTTCCTATAAATATTCACTACTAAACTATTCATGTCTTGCACATGGTTCGCTGTCCGTAATATAATCATTATTTAGAAGGAAAGGTTATAATAAAGCCATCAAACTCAAAACAATCAAAGTATCGGACATAAAATTAATTTTCACGATGTTACCGTTTTACCCTCGCAGTGGACTCTGCTATATTCATTTATAAAAATTAACTTTGTGTCCTAATATTGAAGGTCTATTTCTGATTGAAACTGCTATAAGAATTATAACATCGCCAGTCAACTTTCTGGAGGATCGCCAAGCGTTCCCGTCAATAAGTTATCAATTCTCTCATGCGTGTCTAACCAGCAAAACTTGGGAATTAATGCCACAAGCATGAACAAAGGGATTGTTTGTATTGTGTGCTAAGTCTATTGTTTTATCTTTATCTCAGTTTGCATTGTATCTTTTTCGGTATAATGAACATTATGTTTAGGGTGTTACACGAATATTGCCGGAGTGGATAGTGAACACCATTTATCTGCTTCATTCAACAACAGACATTTACAGTGCCCAAGAATCAACTATTTTATCAATCAACATACAATTCCTTTATAATCTAGTAACTTTTACGAGCTCGCAGGTTTTTTCCAACTTATTTGATATTTGATTTGGGGTGTAAGGGGTGTCGAATAACATCATACGACTGGAGACACCCAAGTCAACCTCACCTTTGCGTGGTGCACCCTGCTGAATAACGAACGAGGCAATGGCGAAAGCGGGGTGGTAGGGTTTTACAGCCTGACTGGGTCGCAACCACAATGTATATAGAGAAAAAGCCCGTCACAGTGATTCGCTTCTGCGTGTCGCGTTTCGGGATCAGCCTGTGCATATCCAACTTTTCGCAACCCGACATGACAGCGGCGACCGGCGATAGATAGTTTCTTTCTCGATGGTCGTCATGGCTTGTGGATTGTACTGTGCTTACTATCAGGCATAGTGCAGTCATTTGCCGAGCTCCTAGAAAAAAATAGTCATCATTATTTTTTGAATAATTTAAACAATTCCTTTATAATCTTGTCACTTTGTTTACCTTCCGTTTGCGTTAATATAGATCCTTAGTTCCCAAAGTGGTCAAGGGCTCCACGGGAGACTCGACGGGGGTCTACGTTTCGTAATCGGGTCCACGAAAATTTATCTACTTTCGATAATGAAGAACTAAAATGTTGGCTTGACTTCACCTATCAATGCAGACAATATTTTAAGAGAATCAGGGACTGTTACTTGTAATGACTTGTGAACTGTAGGTGTACCGCCGGAACCAGCTAAATTTTGAAAGTGGTCTATGAGAAAAATGTCTGGGAAACTCTGATATAGATTATGTTAATATTTTTTCTGGATAGAGGTAGCTTATATGACCTGCTGTGTACTACTGACAATGTCTATGCAAAATTTCATACATTGTATAGCATAATAAGTGAAATTCGCACTTAAATGTTAAGGTACTCCATATATCAGTCTGTTTGTTACTTTTTCACGACTTAATAAGGAGTAAATTTTGTTACAGGTTCGGCAGTAAAATGTTTGAATAAAACCGGTTATACTTTCTTGTACTTACAGTTGCTATGGTAACGTGTTGTTGGCGTGCAGCACTCATATCAATAAGTCTTCATCTAGTTAAATATCCAGAAATTATACATTGGAGTTTTTTTTTAATATGATACGAGACAAACGAACTGGTGCGTTACGAGATGTTAAGTGATCGCCACCGTCCATAGACACTTGCAACACCAGTAAAGTCACAAGTGCGTTGCCATTCTGTGTTTGGGGGAGGGGGAGTGGGGAAGGGGCGAAGGAGAGGAGAGGTGGGTTATCCGGTGCTCTCTCTGACCGAACGAAATGCAACAATGCAAGCACTGTTACTTCACGTCGGTTTCCTGCGAGAGGGTGGTACTACCCCGGACGAGCCGATCCATTCATGCTGAAACCAGTATTAGCTTCAGCGTGGCTCTACCATCATAGAGTTTTTGGTGGGATGTTAATGTGTAATCTAGTGAATTTTATATTTTGCTAGCTTATGCCCGTGACTTCGTCCGCGGATGATAGTTAATTTGGGCTAACTTTAACTCGCGACTACGTAGCAAGTGAAAATATTTTTAAATAATAGTTACGTTAACCCATGTTCATGTAACATACTTCATTACTGCTCGGCTCCTATTGGTCTTAGCATGATGATATAGCCTATAGCTTTCCTCAATAAATGAGCTATCTAACACAGAAAGGTTTTTTTTAATCGGACCAGTAGGTCCTGAGATTACCGCGTTCAAGCTATGAAACTCTTCAGCTATATAATATTACTAGCTGTTACCCGCGGCTCCGCACGCGCTTTTTAAAAAATGTATTAAAGAAATGTAAAATTGTAAGTGGGTGTGTACATTACAGAAAAGCTTTTTCAAAAACATTTGTAACTACGACACGCACGTCAACTGTTATATGTAACGTGTACATTAGATATAAGAATGCAAATAGTATATCGAATGGGATGGAGATAACTCATCTTATAAGAAGTAACTTAGACTATTTTATTTTGTTACTCAAGACTTCATCCGCAATATGCTACTATCTCCTAATTGGTTGGACCGACTTCCACGGGGCTTTTATGGACAGATAACAAGCGGGTTCAGAAGACGTTGTGCCGCCCCGATAATAAAATGAAAACCTTGACAAATTATACCTAAACATTCCCCATGAAGCATAATTCTGTCTACTGGTGAAAATGGCATGAAAATGGTCGTTTTTGACTTTATCGTGAATAGATAAACTGACAGAGGACTTTCTTTTTAACCGACTTCGAAAAAGGAGGAGGTTACTATGTTCGATTGTATGTATTTTTTTTATGTATGTTAACCGATATTTTCGTCAATTGTGAACCGATTTTAATGGTTCTTTTTTATTTGAATTGGTACACTATGTAGTGATTAACTGCTACCTGTGCATTCGTCCGTGTGAAATTGATCAAAAATATGTTACAACCGCATGAGACACGGGGTATTCACTGGTAGATAGCAGACCTCATAAAAAGTAATTTAGATTTTTTAATCACCTTCGGCTGCAGTGGAATATCCGTAATGCTTGAACTAATTTTCACGGGACTTTCACTGGCAGATAACTCATCTTATAAGAAGTAACTTAGACTATTTTATTTTGTTACTCAAGACTTCATCCGCAATATGCTACTATCTCCTAATTGGTTGGACCGACTCCCACGGGGCTTTTACGGACAGATAACAAGCGGGCTCGGAAGACGTTGTCCCGCCCCGATAATAAAATGAAAACCTTGACAAAGTATACCTAAACCATCCCCATGAATCATCATTCTATCTACTGGTGAAAATGGCATGAAAATGGTCGTTTTTGACTTTATCGTGAATAGATAAACTGACAGAGGACTTTCTTTTTAACCGACTTCGAAAAAGGAGGAGGTTACTATGTTCGATTGTATGTATTTTTTTTATGTATGTTAACCGATATTTTCGTCAATTGTGAACCGATTTTAATGGTTCTTTTTTTATTTGAATTGGTACACTATGTAGTGATTAACTGCTACCTGTGCATTCGTCCATGTGAAATTGATCAAAAATATGTTACAACCGCGTGAGACGTGTACCTTACTGGACTCTAAGAATAAATATACATAATTGAAAGTCATATATCTGTATGTAATATGAATTATATCATCTTTTTGGTCAATTTGGCGGCTATATTGTTTTATTTACCGCGTTTGCTTCTACATAACTCTGTGATTATAGCAACGTATAAGAATAAGTTAAGTATATCGACAATACGGACATATGATATCTATATAATAAAGGATTTAAGATATATTGTTCCATAATGTATAGCTTATAATTTGCATTACTTTCTTATATAGTGTTAGTGAGCACTGAGTTTGGTATATAGTAGGTTGAAGTTCCAGGTATGTTGCTGATGATAAACCCCATCCCATTCGATATACTATTTGCATTCTTATATCTAATGTACACGTTACATATAACAGTTGACGTGCGTGTCGTAGTTACAAATGTTTTTGAAAAAGCTTTTCTGTAATGTACACACCCACTCACAATTTTACATTTCTTTAATACATTTTTTAAAAAGCGCGTGCGGAGCCGCGGGTAACAGCTAGTATTATATAAATTTGCAACTACAGTTGTAAGAAATTGTGATTGTTTTTCTATATCAAAAGTAAGAGAAATATATTAATGTCTATAAAATATTGATCATAGCGATTCAAACATGCTGTTCAACGCGGATCTTAAAGTGACTTCGCAAACTAACTGATAATATGAGATAAAAAACAAGACGATAAAAAGTCCACTCTCTCCCACTCTTTTCCCGGTGATCCCCAAAGTCGTTCTTATATTGGTTCGTATACTTTATCATAGTAAAGTTAGCCAATATCTCATCCCAGGGGCGCGTTCAACAAATATTGTCTATCCATAATAATAAAAATGTCCCCGTCAGTTGTGTACCGGCTCGGAAATCAGTCAGTCCCTCGGCGGAACGCGTCAATACTCCGTTATCAGACGCGGGCACTCTCGCCACCGTCGGCTCGCGGCGTCGGCTTGGTGACGCGGATGAATCGAACGACACTGAGACATTTTTCACAACCGACTGCTTTGAGTACGAGTCACGTATTTAATTAAACTGTTTTAGTGGCAGATTTATACAGACCGTGTTATATTAACAATCCATTGGAAATGCACCCAGTAACTTCTACTTTCCAAAGCACTACAATATTCAAACATAAGACGTACCAATTGTGTAACGCGAACTTATTATAATTATGCCTTGTTATTTATACACACTTTATTTTCTTAATTGCGTTAAAAACAATTGTTGTAGTATTCACAACTTTTTATCTTTGTTTTTCTGAAACACATGGTGTCTATAAACAAATTCGAATACTCCAGTTATATCCAAGTCATTCAAAGATAAGTATCTGATTCTAACTGCTACTCAAATATAATTTTAAGTCCTTATATGTCTATTATGTGTCGTACTAAACACAACACAAACCTAACAGTTTTAAGCAGTTCTTTCGCAGCGGAACCCATTTTTTATAGCATGGTAACAATCCTTAAACTGGTGGCTCTTTCTTCTTATTTCTCTAGTTAGATTTCATTTTTTTACAACATTATTATTCTTCGTCTTTTAGTTTTCCATCCAATCTTCATTACTAAAAATTATTACACCCTTTGACAATTTTTTTTGTAGCCCAGCAAAATGTCATGCCGGCCTGCGAAAAGCTGGATATGCACAGGCTGATCCCGAAACGCGATCTGCAGAAGCCAATCACTATGACGGGCTTTTTTGCCATATAAATGGTGGTTGCGACCCAGTGAGGCTGTAAAACCCTACCACCCCGCTTTCGCCATTGCCTCGTTCGTTATTCAGCAGGGTGCACCACGTGCAAGTGAGGTTGGCTTGGATGTCTCAAGTCTTATGATGTTATTTGATACCCCTTACACCCCCAAGTACAGTTACAAGTGTGTAATGTATCGTATTATAAAGTTAGTGTTTTTTGGTGATTCACACGTTCAACTCAACACTCTTCTTTAGTGACTTCGGAATTCATGATCCATTTTATTATTTCTAATCAACTTGAATTCAACGACTAAAAATTATTACATATAACGCCACAATACAGAATTCACTAATAAAAAATAGAAACTGCTTTGCGACATACGAAGACGCTCCCGAAAACCATTGTAATATATAAATAATTCATCACTATCTTATTTAGGAAACAATATTGAACAGTTTAATCCAAATTATCGTAATTATCTCTAGAAACGATAAACCCTAGATAATTGTTTTCGATTGTTGTACCGTGAGCTAACGAAGTTTCGTCTCAATTGGGATTAGCAAGAGCTTATTCAGTTAGACGATTGTTGACCTACGGAGACTACGATTAAAATTCCGATATTCAAATACGAAATGCAGTTCACAGCTGTCTTGATGAAGATTTTTTAACAAAAAGGGATTTGGATTATTCATACTTAATTATAAGTTTTACTTGTGCGGTAATAAATGTTAAGTTTTCAAGAAGTTAGCCGAACATCATGAATCTTATGGTAGTCGTTTTCTAACATAATCGTTTAGAGATAAAACACACGATAGAGGATAGAGACGACTTAAATAGAACTCTAATAACATACTACTTTAATAGGTAACATAATTTCGGTAACTAATGGTTTATTATGTCTGACATCTAAAAATTCTAACCATAAATGTATAAGGACTAAGATGAGAGAAATTATATGTTAGAATAAATTCGAGTATTTATAACGTCTGTAGTACATCTATTCTTTCTGTTCAAACCGACGTCTTTCCAACCACTAAGCTTTTGTGATTATAAATTTAAGCTCGAACTAATCCTTCTACAATTAGGAAACAATCCCCTCGGAGTATAATCCGTCAAGAAACATTAAACAGTTAAATCCGAATCCCCGAAATCGACGCGAAAGTACCTAAACTCGAGATAATTGCTGCAGATTGTCTTCGACGGTAAGCTATCGAAGTTTAAAGAATTGACTGCAGTTATCCGAGTTGGAATTGGTAAGGGGTTAATGTGGGTAGGTAATTAAAGTTGGTGATCCCGGATTTCGTTCAGTCGCAGAAGCCGTGCCGGCGTCGGAGGTTATTTTAGGAGATTCCGTATTTCCGACTGTTTGTCTTGTTTGTTATTTATTCTATCTGAGATAATGTTATCTTGTGTAATATATTTATACTACTACGAATCTCTACTTATTTTTATTGTGTTTATATAAACTCAGGTAGATAATAAATTCATAGTTGTATTCGAAAGAAGAGTTCATTTTCTCCAGTTTAAGCCTTCAATTAAATCCAGTCCATTTACTAATTCTTAATGATTTTTTAACTCGACAATATGGATGGTAGCTAGTATTTTAAGTGTAGTAGAGCCTGTGCTAGACTGAATCGGGGAAGAATTACTGCCATACCCATTTCTGCTCCAAAGAACCAGTGTTCGTAATGTTGTATTGCTATTCAAAGTGGGGTTGACAACATATACTGACACATGATGCGTGACACACGAGTCGATTCACTAAAAGTAACAATCTATTATGATTGTCCCTCATGACTGCATTTCTTTTAAGACGGTTATACATAACTATAGGCGGCAGTGATTATATAGTATAGATGGGTTTATAAGGAAAAAAAAACACTCTCTTTGAATAAATTGATTTTGAAAATGTCTTCAACTAATTTTGAATCAATTGAGACACATTATAAGATTTATGGGGCCATTCATGTATTAATTAAACAGAATTTTCGTAATTTCTGACCGCCACCTCCCTCTCGTCAGCAAAAGTAATCAATGCTCCTACCCCCTTCCCGTGCTTAAGGAAACTTTTATATAAGTATTTTTTAATCTCTTTTGGTTTACATTCATGGGCTGAAGTTACCTAGGCTAGAAATAAGGAATTTATAGTCTCTATCGATATTAACTTACAATGGTTCACTACTAGGGCGATAAGTTGATAAGACCGCGTGCCTCACATATTAGACCTACACATTCGGATACCCCATTCCTCATGTCATCAAAAATAAGCAAATGGAAACCCCCCTCCCTTCACCACTCTTTAGTGTTTACGTGATACTTGAATGGCGCCTCAAGTATTTCCTCATAACTTCCAGTCATGTTAATAAGGAACCATTATTTTAATATTAAAAGGCATGCCACACATAACAGCCGAGTATGAAAACAATACCTCGCATGATGAACAGGTATACGTCTTGCACGAGGCATTCAAGTTTCCCCAAGAACGCTGCTTACAATTAATAAAATTCGCTGAATTCTCCCAATCCAGCAGTAATTGGGGAACGCGCGGGGAAACGCAAATTCTTATTGGTAATTACCGACCGGAGGCGCAGTTAATTTTGACGTCTGCTCGGAAAACTCAAACAAAAGGGAGACTTCAAAAGGACTCATTAAGTCGTTTCTCAAATAATGGCGGTACGAGGGAAATCATAAGGGCGGTGAGTACATGTGTCTCTCTAGGTATCATTGCGACGTGTTGCTGAGGAGTAAGCTAAAGTATATCTATAGCTTATTTACTTTTTATAACAATGTAATGAAGGACAATCTACACATTATAAAACACTACATCTTCGTGATACATTTTTTTGATCTTTAATGGACACATTTTTTTAATACATGACAAACTGACAGTTCCATGCTTGATGGTAGGTATAATCAATTGAAAAACAACAGTAAGCACCGGCAAACCAGCAATCTGTCGCACACATATCAAATGATCGCAAATATGATTATTTTATATTATTTGTTTTAGCGTTATGACTATAATCTCATCTCATTAAATGACCATGTGGTCCAAGGTGGTAAACACGCACAACCTAGAGAGGACTGGATCTCAATTCCAGCTGCCGCAACACACCAAAAGGTATTTGGCGACGGATTTTCAACTTGAATGATAGCTAGCGGGCGGCGGACTTAGAAAAAGCGCGACCACCTTGCTATGGTGTTATCACGATCTTTTCCTACAGCAAAAGGTTCCACACAGTTTGGATTTGAACCTATGTCCATTAACGCAGTGTCACACCATCAAAGAGGATCACATGTCATATTAAGACACTCCAAACCATGCTATTATGGCGGATATTAACAACAAGTGTGTGGTAATTCCAATACAGTTGGACAAAATTCTACATTAAATTGGTAAACGTATATAAAACCTGAAATAACCATTGAAATAATTCCTCTATCGAGCCCTTCTCATTACTATGTTCAACGAATTTATATAACGCTCTTGCTCCTATAATCTGCTAAGTAAATATTTAACGTTTCAAGAGAGGCTGAAGACAGTTCTTAAATCTGTCAGAATTATTTATAAACCTGTTGTAATTCAACATGAAAAAGGACTTGGTAACCGTGTTTGACAGGCGTGCGACTATCGTAAACGTTGTTTAATACCAGCCATAGTGTTTATAATTAACTGGTGTATACTCAGTAACGTTGCGGAGTGGTAGGGTTCTGTACTCGACTAAGTCTCTACCATATACTTAGTGATAAGCTATGATAAGATTAAACTCTCTTTAAGTTTGTCGTGTTACGGAATCTGCCGTTTATAGTTTTAAGATTCGTCTGTACTTAACAAGTTATAACGCAGTTACTTAGTCCTATCCCAGTTCTTATCTTTATCTTTTTTTAATTCATATAATAAAACTGCCAAATCTGTACATTAAATATTTTTTGAAAATTAAAATTGGTTATCGATATAGAAGCCAAAAATAATCCTTTTACAATTTTTGTCTGTCTGTCCCTGTGAACACGTATCACGCTGAAAGTACTCAACCAATTTTGACTAAACTTGACACAGTGATAACTAATATTATAAGGTTACATCTAGAATACTTTTTGTCCCATAAAATGCAAGGAGTTCTCCAGGATAACGGACGAAAGTAAAAAATATTTAGTTAATAAAATTCTTGGCGGATTTTGGTAAATTTTCTTTGTGCTATATATAGTAGACGGATTAGCAAAAAAATTTAGCTATATTTCATATCCCTATTCCACTTTTTTTTTAAATACCAAAAAATAATAGCGATGGCTTCCGAACCGATGCCTCCATCAGTCTGTATAAAAAGTACAGTACGTTATAACTGAGCTACGGCTAAGTGATCTGTCTACTCGTAATTATCAATCAGTTAGAGAATTAGAAGCACAAAATGTAATAATTAGGCTAAATCCTATCGATATATGTGTTTGTATATTTGTCATTTTGTTCCTTTGATTTTCAAACGAAACTGATACTTATATATTTTACTTATATGTTTACATTTATTTTATTGTAAAAAAAATGTTTGCTAAACAAAGGTGACAAGATTTATTTATTTATCTATACTATAATAAAACTGTAACAAAGCCAAATCTGTACATTACAAGGTTACATTTAGGATACTTTTTGACCCATAAAACGCAAGGGGTTCTCCAGGATAACGAAAGAAAAGAAATTAGTTAATGTAACTAGACTTTTTTGCGACACCTTAATATGTGGTCGATAATTACGTACAGAAATGTCATGTAGGCGTAGCTCTGTTGTATCGTACGGGGCTTTATATGTTTCGACGGAGCTGACGGTTCGAATCACGGTGGTCGTTTTTTTTTGGTATTTTTTTTTGAAGTAGCATATGGAAATATAGCTTAATTTTTTAGCTAATCTGTCTGCTATATATAGCACAAAGAAAATTTACCAAAATTCGTCAAGAATATCATGAACTACATTTTTTTTACTTTCGTTCGTTATCCTGGAGAATCCCTTGTGTTTTATGAGATAAAAAGTATCCTAAATGTAATCTCGTAACATTAGTTATCACTGTGCCAAGTTTCGTCAAAATCGGTTCAGTACTTTCAGAGTGATGCGCGTTCACAGGGACAGACAGACAGACAGACAAAAATTTTAAAAGGGTTATTTTTGGCTTCTATATCGACAACAAAGCCTACCCCCATCAAAAGTTTCAAAAAATATTTAATGTACAGATTTGACCCTGCTACAGTTTTATTATAATATAGATATAGATAAGTATAGATTTATACTGTTGTGTTATTTGACACCATATTTTATAATATTGGTGGAGTTTTGCGTAATATAATAATGTTATTGTGTACAACTGAGGTGGAAGGAAAATAACACCACGAAGCATGAATTCTGAGATGACACAAAAACTCCCTCGAAAGATTTTTTTTTTAATTGTAGCACGGCAAAATGACTGCTCTGTACCTGATGGTAAGCACAGTACAATCTAAAAATAATTGCGACCACCGAGTAACACAGTATCCATTACCGGTCGCCGCTGTCTGCCGGCCTGCGAAAGGCTGGATATGCACAGGCTGATCCCGAAACGCGACCCGCAGAAGCGAATCACTATGACGGGCTTTTTCGCCATATACATGATGGTTGCGACCCAGTCGGGTTGTAAAACCCTACCACCCCGCTTTCACCATTGCCTCGTTCGTTATTCAGCAGGTGAGATTGGCTTGGATGTCTGAAGTCTTCGATGTTATTCGACACCCCTTACACCCAAAAAGATCTTACAAGGGAGCCAACATCTTGTCCGAACATTGAAATTATCGCAAGAGACTTATTTTTTACCTACTCGACAATGGCAGTAATAATGTGGACGATTTGTAGGCAAAAATAAAACAATAATAAAAAAAATTACACGTTACCAAATTTCCAAATAAGAGAGTACGATCTACGCAGCGCGTAAATCACCATTTCCGACTGGTTTGTTATCGACAGTATGTCGCTTGCACGTATAAATGACTATGCAAAGTATGATTTATGACCCTAGTTCTAGCAGATTTTTGTCTTAAAAACGGAATCGATCGTATGAGATTTGACGAAGTTACTTTGGACTTGACACTGACATCTGAGGACGCGGATAAACGTCTTAATAAGTTAGTTAAATATACAAATTGTGTAATGTATATAGGACGGCCAATGTCCGAATCATTACATAGTGTAAAATAAAGTCCCCTACCGCGTCTGTCTGTCAGTCTGTTCGCGATAAACTCAAAAACTGAACAGATTTTCAAGCGGTTTTCACCAGTGGATAAAGTGATTCACGAGGAACGTTTTGGTATATAATTTGTTACGGATTTTTTTTTTATTAAAAGGGAGAGACAACGTCTACTGGGCCCGCTAGTAAGATTATAATTGTAAAAAGAAAAATGGTTATTGCGTTATCGGTAGAAGTAAAATATAACATGGCGAAAGAAGGTGTAAAGTTGTGAAGGTAATTTGTAGGCAGTAGGCAGTTTTAAATTTAATTTAATTTAAATAAATTGCGTTTCGTTCGCTCAGTGATAGCGCCGAAGGACCACCTCCCTAACCCTTCCCCTTCCCCCTTCCCCCTTCCCCAAACACAAGTAGACAACGCACTTACGACTCTCCTAGTGTTGCTAGTGTCTATAGACAGCGATGATCACTTAACATCAGGTGACCCACCTGTACGTTGGCCTCCGATATAAAAAAAAATCCTGTAAGAACTACAAAGTGATTGATATGTGATCAATACTGCTGACAATAGTAGTTAAAAAAACCGTATTATTATAAAATTTAAAAACTCGTACAACAACAAATTATGTAATGTAAAATTAAAATCTAAAAAAACTGCTAGATATTTAAAAGACGATCTGCTTTTTTGAGATCTGGGTCTTAAAAAAACAGCCGAAGGGTAACGAGTTTTCCCACATGTGTATTTGTGACTGAGCCTATTCTTTTCTTTGTGCTGTTCTATTCTTTTCGTTGTAATTTATACACTCTAAAAGCGTGTAGAGAGTTCAAAGTCACTCCACTTTAGTTTTTCAAGCCAAACACCTTTTCCATAAATATTTTAAAACCGCAAAGTGAAAGAAAAGTATATACATTGACTTTACATATATTAAGGTTATCTCATTCCCCCATACAGTATTATGTACGTATTTCCTCAAACTTATATGTAATATGCATAAATCCTTCCAGCGCTCTCGGGTGTTAGGTAAATCGGTTCAGGTACGCGTGAAATTGGCTTGTCTTTTTCCATATACTGATGGAAAACCAACATTTTGACTGGATCCTATAAAAAAGGGAAGGTATACGTCCTGAAACCGTAAGGCTTTTGAAATGCTTTTTTAATTCATATATCCAGGTTTGATATATGGCCTCAATCAATAACTAAAACGCTGTAGATAAGTTACCTACATGATATTATAAAAAAACAAATGTTTCAAAAACGCACACAATTGTAAAGTAATCTTGTAACGCCACACTGTCTCGGATATAATATGGAAGCATGATAACATATTCTCAATATCGGTGGTGAAAATAGTTATATGTTGCTTAGATACGGGCGGATTGACGGAGCAGTTGTCAAAAATAAGCTAAATAGCCAAGTTTTAACAAGGCGCTGTCGAAGCTTTTTAGTTATAATATCATTAGCCTTAATAATTAATTAAAATATGCTGCGGATTAACGCGTAACGACCACAATTACACGTGGTTCATTATATTCTATAGAAAATTGTTATATTGTATCATATTTGTTTTTCCTAAGATATAACTTATAAAAATGTAAATTACTGAAATGAATAACTGAATGAATGGAGAAGTGCTTGCCGTCTTTTCCGGAGCCACAAAAATAGCGTTTACATAGAATTAAGCGATAGTTGACTGATTTATATACCTTGATTAGTATCACAATAAAATAATAAATAGATTAAGCTTTACTTATATAGAACTAACGGTCATCCTCGACTTAAATGCGTTTAAATGTTACACGCGATTAGCACTCACATGGCAGAATTTTCTCCAACTTGTCTAACACTTATTGTTATATTACCAGTAATTTTAACAATATCTATATGAATTATGGCCTATATGTGATACTAATGTAAAATTTCATCAAAATCCGCTCAGTAGTACTTGCGTAAATAAGTAACGAACATGTATTTGTTGTACCAATTTTTTTTATTTCTAGTATTAACTAACTTTTACTTGCAGTTTCGGTCGTATATGTATATTTGATCTATACTAGGGAAACATTATATTTTTCTGGATGAAAGATAGATACTCTATGGCTTTCTTTGTATCTCTGGTAATGTGTTTACAAAATGTCACGATTAATTGGGTAGTGAAGACCTGAATACAAAACAAAGAAACAAACTTATTTTCGCATTTATAATGTCAGAATTTTAAAGATTACTTTTCAAAAATACTACTATAAATAATCATGTTATGTATTTCTCAACTGTTTGTAGGTAATACCTAAATATATAAAGAACAAAAATGTTCGTAGTATAAATTAAAAAACATTTACTAAAAACTCTCATCTCGTGGCCCGATAACTGGATATGGTTCAGTAACAAGAAAAAGTTCTCACGAAATTGGGTATCAAAAGTTGTCTACTTCGACTTAGTTGATGCTATTGCAGCCTCTGCGGAGTCTCGTTAAACTACTGTCGTAAAATACAAAACAGTAGATATGGATCGGCATTTTCACGTGAATAATTCAAGTATCACACAATGTCCTATTCATTATGAGAAAGATAAAACAAACATTGGTTTTTGTAGCTTTCGAATCATATATAGTTCATCCTATATCATCATATATATTAATACGTGAAGCCTAAACTTTGTTTAATTTTTGTTGTTTAACTTTGTTTAATGGAATTGGGCGAACGGATGAACGTTAAATTTGGCACAGTTAAAGTTTATATGGAGGAGAAGTGCAGAAAGCTATTTATTTTATATAAAATGCATTAGAAGTACAATAAATTAATTAAAATATGCATTACTCACACTACTGCTTCAATTTTACACAACATATACACACATGTAAATAAAAAAGACACTTTGACATCTGTCAATAAAGGACTTCAAAAAAGGTTATGAAGGAGGTTGCTATGCTCGACTGTATGTATTATTTTACTCTTACGTTCCAATTACCCTTTTTCATTCTACATTCTACAATGATATTATATCATAATACCCTTTGACAAAAGAACCCTAATAAATTCAAACTTTAAAAAATCAATGAACTATGGTCGAATGTCGACCTCTGGGCGCCCACTAGTATAATATTATTACGAATCAGCATGTGAATTTGCAAGTATATTTGTTTGTTACACATTCATTTATTAAATTGCCAATTTTATTTCATTATAACATCGAAATATAAATGAAAAATTTGGTACTTATTTCATCATTAATACACCCGTGCAAATCCGGGCGGGTAGCTAGTATAAATATAAAAAGAGGTAATAATACATTCTAGTCAGGTTATTAAACGTAATCTAACGACGAACATACTGTACTGTACTGTTTCTAAATCAATTTCCAAACAGTATTTTGTTTCTATGAACTGCAATTAAATACTAACTCGTCGATAAATCACATTTTATAAGTAAAGATGTATTTATAAAAAACATTGCTTGGATCATTGTGTACACGCGAAAGATGTGAAAATACTTCGACTTATATGTATTAGTAATATATATATTTGAAAATTTGAAATCAACAAGAGATTTGATAATTGATGGAATTAATTTTGTTCAAAATCGCAAAATAAACAGTAATTAAAGGAGTTCCATTACCAGACCAGACTTAAAGTTTAAGAATGGATAGAAGTTTGAAATAAAAATCGAACTCAATTTAAAGAATTCAAAGATTTTTATAACACGAATTGGAAATATCTCATTTTGGTATACTACCTAGACATACACTTATACATACACACAAATACATACCTACCTTACGTTTAACGTATAACACAGAACGAAAAATTTTCCCTACCATGCCGTAAGAAGTTTCATTTTAATAACCGTGTGACCTTGAGAAGTGAATATCAAAGTTCTATATAGCGTCGACAACTTTCAAAAAGACATATTCGCGACATTACCTTTGAAATTCCCACTGAACTCAATTTCCCTTATCTTAACAACTGGATTCGAGTTATTAAGTTACACGGGTATTAGGGGTTGTTATTTTAGTGATTTCGATATATTTGGATATCATTGGAAAACTTGTTCTGGTGTGAATACTTGTTGGTATGTTGCGGTTGCTTCTCTAGGTTTAGCGCATTTACTATCTTAAGCAATATTGTCATTTAACATCAAACGAGGTTCTGGTGAAATGCTAGAACTTAAAAAGTATTTTAAAAAGTCGAGACTGCCATAAGGACAGAAATGAAAATTCAAAATACTGGAATAACGTGTTTTTTTTTAAATTAGATCAATTATAATATTTTTCTAACAAAAAAAGATCGCTCAAGACGGCTAAAGAAGTTTTTAATTTCAAAAAATTGTAGATTAATTTTTTGGAGTACTAGTCCTTAGTACATGATATTTTCATTCATCTGTAGTTATTTTACTTAAATAAAATGGTGGCTCGGTGGTTATTCTATTTGGACACTGCGTCACTCTGTGTACGTTCAAGCCATCGGTTGAATTTGCAATCGATTAACACTGTTGGTATGTACCTTTTTCTTCTCACACCTTACCCTACCTAAGTAGGGTTGGCACATGTTTTGTTTTTTCACTCTCCTCTGTGAGATGTCATCTCAGTATTCACACCTTCTATACACATATCATTTTTCACACAATCTATCAATACTTTTATCGATCTTCCTTTACTCCTATATTCATCCACCTTCATACTCAATAAAAACATTTCTAGTTTCATGACTTTACCATACTATTACTCCTCAACTTCTCTGTCACTGGTGCTATTTTCAAACTTCCTCTGACATACTTATTCATAATCTTATATATTCTAATTACACCATTCACATTCATCTTAACATTCACATGTCTGCCATATGTATTTTTTTCTCATCCATCTCCTTCGTGGTCCAGCATTTGGATCCATATAATATTACTTCTCTTATTTTATTTTTATACCCGTCCCTCTATTGTTAGTATTTAGCTATACAATATAAAAGATGAAATTAGTTACAGAATCTTCTAGATTAACGTGTAACGACTGCAATCGATTACAACTTTAGCTCCGTCACGGAATATCTTCCGATACGAGTGAACGAGACTTGCATAAAAAATACGATTCAAGAACATAAATGAGTACTAGCAGATTATGACACCACGCGACTTATTTCTTCATAATCTGACTTAACAAAAACTCGTTTCGACTAGTAGTAATTGGTCAACAAAATGTCGTCAATTATTTATCTCTCTTTTAAGTGATACCGCTTATGTCGTGCGTTATATCGAAGAACGCATATTACGAACCAAAGCCATAAGTCTACTCGTATCTCACTACGATGTCGTCCTAATTTATGTGAAAAGTTTTAATTTCACTTTGAGAATTATTTGTACGAGAGTGTTACCTGAAATTAACCGCTTTGGTTTGCAAATCGCTAAACATTTTAACTGCTCGGTTTGTTTTCGAGATGATATAATAATGCGAGCTACGTTTGTTTGTAACTGCGTAAAACCTGTATTCGAAGAAAGGCACGGGTTTAATAGCCACACAAGACTACTTCTAAGCAATTTAGAGGATTTTTATCAAGGCTTGTAAAAATTAATGTAATTCCTGTATACTTTATATTTACGGATTTTAGAGTAATATGTTTAGTCGTGAAATAGTAGTAAACAGACAGAACCACGTGAAACACTGTCGTTCATTACCTGTAAGTGTAGTAACTCAAGCACCTACACCTAAAAGCTAGTCCTATATTAGTCTTACAGTATTACCATCTTAGGCTGAAACGTTATTTGATATCCGATGAAATTGTGATTATATTCTAAAATCATCAATATTTAAATGAATCTGAAAATACATAAAACGCTATGATGACCGCGGGTATTTTTTAAAACAAAACTATAACATCTCAACTCTTCTAACTGCCCATATATTGACGAATAAAATGAAATGAACCGAACTAATTATTTCGGCTGACATTTTTACAACGCGACGTAACTTGCTTAGAGTGACATCTTTTGATGCAATACAAAACTTTGTTCACCTACAAACTATTCCTATTTGTTCTTGATGTACGGATGTATACCTAACATATCAACTCCAAAAACATTCGACCTGTTACAATGAAACTTGATACATCTAAATATTTTTTACAGGTTTTTTTTTTTTTTCCTCGAACTGACTACGCTATTGACCCGGTAGGGTCTTTACAGCTTCACCGGACTACTATTTTTTTAACAGGGATGGTTGTTATTATATAAATATGTATATAATTTCGCTACTAGATGGCGCTAGAACATAATAATTAACGTAACGTTCAACCAATCTTTATAAAGATTAATATATACATATTTGAACACAAAATATTTTTAGATTATCAATTCTACTATAACGATATACTAGATTGCTCTGCATACATCAATTTATATATTATTCAACCATTCATTGCAAAAATGTGTCTGAATATTGAGAATATTTAAACAGTATTTATTGTGGTATAATTAACTTATAAATGGAAGCAAAAACTAATAGCAATGAAAAACAACAAACCCGTGCAAAATTTCAGACCCAGATTGTAAATTGTCTATATCTATACATACAATAAAAATGTAAAACTATAGTGTCTGTACTTTTTAGATTTTTATGAAAAAAAAAAAGATAGTTACAGGTGTTTTGGAATAAGCAATAAAATACATTTCTAGGAGTTTTACAAATGTCTGATGTCTGGCTGTATGTCTGTCTGTTTGTTTGTTTGTTTGAACACGCATCACTACTAAAGTACGTTTACGATAAAAGTTCACCAAGAAAATCACATCCTTCAGTAACATTTACTTTTGGTTTCATTAAAATTAGTTCACTCTATCAAAAGTTTTTGTAGTTTTAATGACGACGCGACTAAAGTATGAGAGTAAAGTAAATAAGTCAACGGACTTAATATATCCATATTATTTTATTAGTCACTGTTCTTGTAGATTAGGTTCTACGCAGACGGAGTCGCGGGCACAGTTAGTGTTAAATAAAATCGTTTTTCTTTAATCTTTATTTCATTTAGGGACTTATGTCCATACATAACATCGTAGCCGGACCAGGAGGATGGTTCGGGGGACCCATCTTCCCATTGCACAGGTCCGGCGGACGGAGGAGACGGCCGGTGTGTACCAGGCTCTCCTAACAAGACGGGGCCCGGCGACGGCGCTTTCGCTGCTGGGCCAACCGCTGGAGCGGCACGATGAATTCTATAGAGATCTCGTGTCGCCCCAACTATAGCAGCAGACGTACACCGTGGGGTTTTAGTCCGTGCGAGTCGGACATAACCCACCCTCTCCTCCGAGAGAATGGAGTAGCCATAAGAGATTTCCCCACGTAAAAAAAAAGGTCCACACAACATAACAGTCTCATCGTACCCTTAGCATATTCACAAACATTTCATAGAGTGAATCACAAACTTACATAAAATCTTAGTTTCTTCACTTATAGGCACAGACAAGATTCTATGGAAAATGCCCTGATTTAATGCATTAAGCTTTAACTAACCTATAACAGCTTTTCCTTGAGCTTTATTTTCGTCACATTCCATCAATAAGTGTTGTAAATCTGCGATCGATCTACACGTTACGTTGGGTGATACAGTTTTTCTCATAAGAAAAGTAAACTTGTTGAGAGGCATATGTCTGGAACTTACTGTGTTAGCGTTAAAAAAGAGAGATCTATTTAAAATACTGTTAGTAAACCATGATATATGAGGCGGCTCACGTTGTAGGGTTTTCTAATAGAGGCTTTTAAGATCATTGGAACGTTCGTCAAAATATTCTTTCCACTTTAAACGATACTTGCATTTGAATTTTCCCTGGTGGAAAACTCCCCTGGTGTTGCAAGTGTCTATGGACGGTTGTGATCACTTAACATCAGATAACCCACCTGTCCGTTTGCCTCCTATGACATAAAAAAAAACCGTCGTAAGAATAGGTGTCCTTTTATTTGCCCAAAACCATGAGTCTTATCGCTCAGAATTTTAAACACAGATATTGCTACTGCATTATATGTATAGGTGTACTTTTAATAAAGCCATCTATAATCCTTAGTGTTGATTTTGTTTAGCTTAAAAACACCAGTATTGGCACTATGGTTATATAGAATACATCCATAATCTATTCTACTGCGAAAATTACTTTATAGGAAGCAATATTTTTCACCGCATTCCTTTATTTACATTCAGAACCATTGTGCTTTAATACACAAGGTTATTAAGTAATATCCACGTAATAGCTTTAAGTCGTTCAAGGCATTATAGTTCTGTTCCCCATGAACATCAATAAGCCACAAGCGTTTATCTCTATAGTTGATTATTAATTAGAAACGTGAGCGTATCTCGTTTAATTTTGGTTCTTGTCGTCTCGTACAGCGTTGAAGGATTTAAGGCACATACTCACAGGAATATTATCTTTATTCATATAAGTTGTACCTGGAATATAACTGATATTGTTAAATGCAAAAGTGACTTTGTTTGTATTGCTGTCATGCTTTAAATATACAACTAATCGTTTGTGAAATGTCGCATACATGTGTCATTACATAAATGAGCTAAATCCAACTTTAATCTTTCATATAACATATTTAATATTTCTAAGATTTCCAATTTTTATACACCGAGAACGAAGTTTATATTTTGCCGTCCAAAATTTGAAGATCTTGAAAAATAACATAAAATATTAAAAACGGCTAAAATTGGATTTAGCACAATTTTGAAATGTAACGACTCACATGCTGTCAAAGATATAAGAACAGACATAGGACTTTCAACTTTGAAAAAGGTATCGTTTCCAAAGTATGGATGAAAGGTAAACTAATGCGAGTGAAACTGATAGTAAAAGCTAGTTTTGACTATTTTGAATTACTGTGAACGTACTTAGGTAAGCTTAGACAAAGGCTATGTAAAGCATGAATAGTAAGAGTAGTGTAGGTAGCCTACGTGACAGTAGTGAAACTATATCTAACTCACATATATAAGCACAGTACGGCTCTTCTCGATAATTGAAGGTAGCCTCTGCGATAGTACTCTTTTTATAGTAATTGCTTTACTCCTAAAGGTTATAGTAGGTTGTTAGATTGTTTTATATTTATCAGTGAATATATATACATAACGCCAAAAATATTATATTTTTTGTAATCTAATCAGTAGCGCGTTCAAACAAATAAAGATACATTGAGCTTCGTAATTTTAGTACAAGTAAAAAAGTAATTTCTGTCTCTGATTTATTTAGATCACATTGTCTGTTTTGAAGCTAGAAAGATAATGACTGATATTTATTTAGGTCGTATTTACATCTACTAAAGCCTTAATAAAATATTGATTTCGAGCAATAAAATTACGCCTTTGTTGTAGCTGCTTAAAATAAATATCCATTGGTCCAATATTGGTGTTTATCTTCATTAATCTTAATGAAGAGGTCAACGCGAGTGAAGCCATGAGTATAGCTAGTCATTTTATAATCTTTTGATTGCATAGCGATGGTTTTTTTACGAAATATTCCAATTAATAGTGATGCTCATATGAGTTTATGTGTCCCAAATCCGGCACATGGGTAAAGAATTGGTGATTTGAAATGTTAAAAAATGTATAGTATTACATGTGTGTGAGAAAATGTCTTTAGCGCTCAAGTTTCCTGATAATGTGCTTCTTTAGTATCAACTGACAGTTTTATTTTTGAGTCTACACATAAATGAGCAAAAATAAAACACTTCAGTTCCTTATTCTCCTTTGATCATCATACGATTTTATTTTTTTCGTTTAAATGCTACTGACGAGCTTTAGTGTTATCAAGTGATTTGACTTAATTTGAAGCAATGACTACTTAATTGATGGAATCTTCAGACATCGCGTCGATTGATGTAGTTTTGAAATCATTCGAATGAGTGCGAGCTTTCTGTGAAGGAAAACACCATGACGAAACCATAGCATGATGGTAAGATTTTTTCTAAGCCCATTGGGGTGCAAGAGGTGTCGCATATCATCTTAAGCTTGAGACACCCGAGTCAACCTCACCTGCATGTGGTTCACACTGCTGAGAAACGAACGAGGCAATGGCGACAGCGGGGTGGTAGGGTTTTAAAGCCCGATTGTGTTGCGACCACCATGCATGTAGCGAAAAAGCCCGTAATAGTGATTCGTTCTGCGCGACGCGTTTCCGGATCAGCTCATGCATATCCAGTAGTGGATGACTTTCGCCGTTGCTCGAGTACCGGTGAGATGATTAACACCGGTCACCTCTGGACACGGACGGAAGTTGTTCGCTCACGCAGGCCGGCATGGCAGCGCCGACCGGTGAGGGATAAGCCATCTCTCGCTATTGTTTTTGAATTGTACTGTGCTCACCATCAGGCACAATGCAGTCACTTTGTTGTGCTACAAAAAAAAAATATCTGGCTAGCATCCTCAACTTGAAAATCTGTCACCAAGCACTCGTTGGTATGTTTCAGACGCGATTCTTGAGAACAAGTCCTCTAGGTCTAGTGTGTTTATTGTATTAGACCAGATCGACAGTAAACATCAGATGCGATTGTAGTCATACGCTAAGCCTTAAAAATATTTAAAAAATAATAACTGAAAAGCTTTTTTCTTGTGATCAACGTGTCGAAGCATTTTATAAATATCTATTCGTCATTTACGTCTCTTAATTATATACTGATCAAGGTAAGGAAAAAAAATTATAACTTTTATTATGGTGTAATTTCGAGCATTGGATGACAGTTTGTTAAAATAAATCAATATACGTGACTTCCAAAATTGTTGTTACTCTCTTGTTGAACTTATATTTTACTGGTCTCAAACATTTTTCTTTAGAATTGCATTGGACTGCCTCATGTTTTATAAAAGAATATGTCTTAAGTAAAAAATAATGTATTGTTGTATAAAATATTTTTTAAACAATATTGATCATAAAACTTCGCCTTAATAATTTAGCGAGCTCACGAAATTAGTAAAAGTCGCCCTTAAGGGATAATTTACGTTACGGTCCCGTTACGTCGACGTTACGTGCTCCGACGTTCTGACTTATATAAATAATAAAATCTACTTTTAGGAGAGATTTCGAATAACGCGCATTCATTATATAAAATTAATCACAACAAATTTCATCGATTAGATTGAGAATTTAGATGATGTTAAATCTTTTTTAATGTAATAAGACAAGGTCATGATACTGTATTTAATAGTGTACAGAATGATCCAAAAACAATGATAGCCATTAAGAGATTTGTAATGCATCGTTGTTATGCTGCCATGCAAACTAGGAATATAGTAACTAATCCTGAGACGCAACAAATGAAAACGAAATTTTTACTGATTTATCACCATGTATATGATGATAGTGTAGGGACACAATGTAGGCAGGTAAGGCAGAGTGCAAGGTAAGCAAATAATTATATGAGAGCGCGACGTATGAACGGCGAGCCAGTTACTGCGCGCTAGCCCGCACGAAAGCTCGTAGATACGGGGAACATAAACATTAAAATTGCGTAAGCAAACAATTGCCTTTTTCAATTAAATAACCCCAATAATGAGCACCTTCGTTACCCAGCAGGAGCAGTCACTCAATTGGAGTACACCACACACTACACGCACCTAAAACTATCCTACTCCAAATTGGTGACCCCGACGTGATCTAATAATAATTATTATTCAGTTGCGAATAGACACCCTACCACCAGGCCATACATACAGCATACAGATACAGCCCTCTAAAACGATTGTAGTTACAGCAATCTAAAAATCGGCAAATCGCGAGTCGGTGTATGAATTTGCTCATAGTCAGTAGTGCATTCCTACAAAGAAAATGTTTATGAAATATATGACGGCCTGACCAAGATTTTGTAGAATGTACAATTTCACGTGAGAAAGTTTGTGGAGCAAACACTAGTAAGTTAATACTGTGAAAGTGTGACATCACAAGTCTATTAAGTTTATAAGCATGCCGATCGTGCCCACAACGATGGGTCCACGCTTCCCTACATTTTTTTACACCCAATTTGATTACTATATGTATATCGGTTCATCCGTGAATATTTTTGATCTTAAAAAACTACCAAACATTTGAGAATTGCACAACTGACAATTTAGTACAAATAATTAGCGAACAGATAGCATTTAAAACCATTCTGAAAGTAAAGTCACGGCGTGTATAATCGACCTTACCCCAACTGTGCCATTAGACGTTTCACATCAGAAACATATTACATTATCAACGTAAACTCAGATCGCTCGATATGTAAATATGAACGTTGAAACGTCCCCAGTACGTGAAGCGTCAGGGACACGTGCGTCTTAGTAATTGTCCCTTTGTCACTGTCAAACCCCTTTTCCAGGATATTAGTGCTGGAAATTCATTTTTCATTCTACAGATGGTGGAGTCCGCCAAAATGACATTTACCTGGAATATGCTTCACTTGTTATGCGATTAGAATTAAAATCATCAACTGATACCTATGTAGGTAAAAATGCAGTTTAATACAAATATCTAAATGATATATATGCTTTCCGGGGAAATTTGAGGTCCGGCTCAAAACCGTCGCCATTCTATAGCCTAATATTACAGATGCCACGTTGACACTAGGTAGGTCTTTAAAAGTTTTTTAATTTTTTGTACCCTGTATGACAAGTTTTTTCTTCTTTCTTTTCTAAACTCTAATAACGGTTAACCGATCATCATGATAGTAAGCACATCTAAATGTTTTGTTATATAGATTTTTTTATGGTATCCGTTAAGTCAGCTAGTTGGCGATTCAATTCAATTGATCGCCATAAGAATAGATTTATATAGAAAATATTTAAATTAATTATTTAAATATTTAAACAATATCCATTAGGAGGGTAATCTGTGATATGAAGTGACAATTGATTCGGAATATAGTACACGTTGGACAAGTAAACAGCGCTGACTTTCAAATAGAGCTGTTGAAATATAGAGAAAGGTCATCGATAGCATTAAATCAGAGTAAATATCAACTGGGATTTATTTATCAAATCGATATTCTTGGTTTAATTATTTGATCAAAAACATGTAGCTTTTTTATATTTTGTGATTAATGTGTATTTTAAATGACGACAATTTCACGAATTTGACCTTAAAAATAAGTATGTCTGTCTAAAATGTATTTGATGAATTTGCTAATGTACCAATTTGTCGAATCGATGTCATTCTACAAAAGTACTTAACATCGACGTCACGATATTAAAATACACTACAAAACGATAACCTATTTATATCTCTATTAAATGTACAGCAGCAACTGTATCTAATGTGTTTGGATTGTGTCCAATGGTTCAATGAAGCGCACCAATGTCGCCTAAATATAATTCACTTCCTGACAAAATTCAGCGAGTCACTTATCGGATGTTTACGAAGATAACTTTATGGAGGCAATTGTATAACTGTATGTAACTGTATTGAACTGTATTGAAATAATCGCAAAGTTATCATATTTAACTAGAATATTTTTAAATATCACAAATTGATTTGGAGAAATCCATAAATTACAAAAGTTGTTCTGAAAAAGCAAAAAGGGTACGTTGTTAAGACGCAATATAGAAATAATTTATTTATATTACAGGGAAATATTTTAGTAAAAAAAAAACAAAGAGCGAACGTCACATAGTTTTTCTCGGCGGCCACCCATCCAAATACCAACTACACCAACGATGCTTAACTTCGGTGATTGGACGAAAACTGGTGTTTTAAATTTTCTATCTAATTCTCTATCACACAAAAAGAATGTTGATCAGAGGTTCAAAGCCCTCACATAAGAAGTTTCACTGCAATGAATATAGCTTTAAAAAGTTATCAATTATGACCAGTCATATGTTTTTTCATAGAAAAAAAATTTTTTGGGAAATATCACACTATGTTACTATTTATATTTCTTATATATTACGTACGTAGCAAGTACTTTGTTCATGTCAAAACGCTTTTAATATTCCACATTCAATTTTCGTATAATATGTTATTTCATTTTATTATATTTTTTTTAATACAGCTTATCGAGTATGTTTTCACATTCATTGAATCTATAAAAAATGTTTGTACATTTTTAAAGTTGCTCATTTTCACGGCGAGATAATTTCCTGGAACTGGATAAACCTATTGTAGCTTGATTTTACGTGCACGTAATCTAAGATCTAAATTTCTGATCAAATTCTCTGGTCAAAAGCGGATGCGGGTGGAAAGGAAGCCGTTCAAATGGAAATCTAGTCTGATTTCTATATGTATAGCGAGTTCGTAACGTACCAGTCGGAGTTACTGAAGGTTAAAATGAATTATTTTCATAAAATCAGTTTAAAAAATCTAACAAAGTTAAATGATTCACATAAAAGTAGTTCAAAATAATCAACTATACTTTTCTAGGCCGACATCAAGAAGGAAAACTACGCAATATGATTTTTTTTAATGTTTGTTATTTTAGAACTTCGTAATTTACAAATCAATTTATTTATAGCACAAATAGTTTATTTTTCATAATTTTTTGCGTTCAACTAGTCTCATTTGACATTAAACAGATTACACGAGAGAAGAAGCTCAACTTAGAGTAGGACTGATTTTTAAGAGCAGCCGACGAAACACATACATATATGCTAAGTGGTAGACTTGCAAATTGCGGGTGGTAATAACTCTGACAAGTATTTAAAACGACCGCTACCATCATGCTACGCTTTTATAACGATACTTCCCTCCACCATAAGCTGCGGTTCATTAATTCGTCACCTATTTGTTAAATCGTTTCAAGAACCCTGAATTGTATTTATGTAAATTATAATATAAATATACGCAGGCATGCGACGAGTAAGATAAAACTAGATGGGTATAAAAACTTTGATCTAGACTTTCCGACTAACATGAATACGAAAAATCGTACGATATTTACCTTTTATAAGTTTGTGTACATTCCAAAGCAAGAGATATATGGGTGAAATAGGGTCGGGATCTTCCCAACATTCTATTTTCACACGGACTTAAAATATATGAGCTTTCTGCAAGTGGTAATAAGATTGTTTGAAATATTTTGCGAATATATAATAAATTTGTTGTTGTCACAGATTTATCCTTTCCAGTAAACGTAGGGATGACCACGTCGTATCGTTTTGAGTTGATGTACGGGCGTAAGGAATGAGTATAACCCTATTTTATTTCCTCAACATTTAACTGTGTCAAACATCAGATATAACACACCATATTCATCATCTCCTAACCCTTATCCCACCTAAGTAGGTTTAGCATAACGTATTTTCTTCTTTCACTCTCCTTTATTAGATGTAATCCCAGTATTCACACCTTTTCTACACATATCATTTTTCATACAATTCATCCAAACCTTTTTCCCTCTTCCTCTACTCCTATATTCATCCACAATGATACTTAAAACCTTTTTAGTTACATAATTTTTATCTTTCCTCATAACATGCGTAGACTATGCTATATCTACCATAGTGACACGCTTAATCTTGTTACAGTTCGAGATCATCTGGTGTATGTTCGATGATCAAGTGGAGGCACAAGTATCTGTAAGCGACTGGGTTGAGATTATCATACATTCGATGGTAAATCCGACACAGTGATGGTTTTTTACTTTATTACGTACCAAACCAGCCAGTATATACTTAATAACCAAGATCCTTCAGACCCGTACGTATGCAATAAACCAGTGATAGATCGTCTAAGTCTTGGTGGACGATTTCTTCTTTGATTTCACTGCAGGCTTGGAGTTCCTAGTTCTTATCTTCAACGTATTGACATCGCTTTATAGTGCTAGTATAGAAAAAATAACATTACAATCTTCTTTATATCAACATATTGTCATTCAATCAAAAAAGCAAGGCAATGTTTAGTTCTACTGTGGTTCTTTACCCAAATGACTAAGCCTGATTGCATCTTGACTGAATAGATTACCTTTTGCTGGGGCTAATACACAAAATAAAGAGTAGACCATAGACGTAACTATTATGAAAAAGAGTATATTGATTAGATACTATTCAATTATTAATACTCTCTTCTTAAAACTAAAAGGTTGGTCCATATATTATGGATCTATTCTGAATCTACGAGCGACACTCGCTTAGCTATAAATTATGAATATTCCAAGTCGATTTCATAGAAATAGTTAACCCAGCTAATATTACACCGTAATAAAATAGTTATAAAGTATAACTAAATACTAAAGTAGAGCTAGATACTTAGATATATGATTTGACTGTTATACTCTCTAGTTTGCCAATTATTCGATAAGTTATTATGTCAAAAACTGATATTTTAAAATGCACCATATAATTTTCTTTCAACATAATTTTCGACAATTGAATACTCAAAACAAATTCTATTTATCAGTTTAAAGTTCAAGAAAAAACATTTCTTTTTAAATTGCTTCGGCAAAATTATTACACGTTTCTTGATGGAAAGTGCAGTACAATTCACAAATAACGGCGACTGTCAGTGTTAAATAGTAATAGCAGTCATCGCTATCATACCGACCTGCAAAAGTGTTTCTTCACGCCTCATTTGAAGGACCCCATGTCATCAGAAGAAAGAAATACACTGGCTGGGAGGCGATTCCACATCCACATTCCAGTACGAAAAAAATAAGAGCTTTTAACTTCTTCGTTCTTGTTGGGGTGATTGCTTATGTGAAACTATAGGGGCGCGTACCCGCCCGTGTTGTTCTGTAGTGGAAAGAAGATGGACTGCGGTTAAACAGCTCTATAGAACACTCGCCATGATATAGACGATAAAACACGCTCAGTAAGGCAATGTCTCTTCGCAACTGAAGCGGTTCAAAGTTGTTAGTAATGTCTGCATCATTCACAATACAGACAACCCGTCGCTGCAACCTAATGTAACAAGGATTGTGCGGAACCATCCCAGAGACGTGAACACTATTCCATACATGGCCTGACTTGAGCCTTATGGAGAAGGTATAGCTGACCGGGCGAGATAAACCGTCGCACTCTATTCAGGATTCCCAATCTCTTAAATGTTGCAGAGATAACACTTCTTATGTAGTCCCTGAGGTTTAGGTCACAGCGCATATTGATCCAGAGGATGCTTAGGTTGTTACGTTTTGCAAGCAAGTCACTCTGAAGAGTGAGAAGAGGAGAAAAGGGTGACTTTTTACAGCAGAACACACAAACCTGTGTTTTCTTGGCAGTAAACTCAACCAAGTTATTTGCTCCCCGTAGAGATATCAGTTCCAAGGACTGGTTGAGCTCAAGGAGCCCGCATTCTCTCAGTTTCACCACGACTAGTTCACTATATCTGCACAATTTAGGTAAATATGAATATCAAATCTAAAAATTAGATCTCTTTGAATTTTGTACTATTTAAAGCAATCCCTTAGTTTATAGAGTAAATTTTACAATCTTATCTGTGTAATCCATAAAAAGGCATTGAAACAGTCCACTGGGAAAAAATCAATAGGAATAGATACGACGTAACCCAGTGGATTATTGAACAATGGTATCGGCCACTTTATGATCGTATTTATAGGTCAGACTTCAGATAATCTGAATTGGAAATCTGGTTGCACAGTAAATTTTATTATTCTTATCTATATGAGTACTTTACGTTTCATAGCAACTTTGATAGTTTCTTGTTAGCTTGTTCCTGAAATTTAAAATTTTATTTCGTGCGTTGTCCATGTAGCCTAAGATGGTAACATTCTACGCCTACATGAAAGCTGATTCTTAAGTACAGTTACTGAAACATATCTATAGGCTGCTTGGCTTGTAGAAGAAGCCGGTAAAATCTAAGAAGGTCCAGATTGTTGAAGCATCTTAATCACTACATTCTTGGTGTAACATAGCGATGATACTTTCTTTCAATCTGAAAGTGTTGGCATCATAAACGGGTACACCAAAATTTTTATCTCAGTTTACAATAGTACCAGATCTAGGCCCAATCATGGAGTAAACTGTAGTTCTGTTTATGAATTATTGAATTTAGTATCCATGTAATATCAGACACTTCGCATTTATTAAGCATTCTTGTTATTTTACAAAGTAGGAAATTAACTTCTCGATGTAGATCTCATAGGGATGATATTGTTCTCTGTTGTTTTCCATTTCCTTTCTTTATAAGTTTTATGAGGTTTAACTATAACATTCGTCACTGTAACATCCATTGTACTTTTTTCCCATATTTCATTAGTGGTTTTAATGTTATAAAAAAAAGTAAATAATATCTTCCTGCAGAAACGAAGTACTGGTTTTTGGCTCCAAAAATGAGCTCTGTATACAAAAGTATTGTCTACAGAAACTCTTATTAACAAAGCTGCTCACGGTTAAAATCTAGTAAATGATCTGATAAAGGTCCTTGATGTCACAAAGTTTCAAAATGCTACAGCACAGAATTATATCCCTAAAATTAATATAATATTTATAATAGAACTGTATTTTTTTCTTTCAGTTTATTGTCTTCTCCTCTCTGTCATCAACGATCAGGAAATCTCGGTAGTTGACAAGTAATGTATTTTGACTGTCAGGTAAATTAGTCAAGTTCATTAATTTCTCTTAAAAAAATTAAGTAATGAAATTATGTATTATTTACTACGCAGGGGAAATAAAACTCTCATTATTTCACGAAATATTTTTCGTTTATTATTTTGCAAAAAGCATATTTGTTTACACGCACATATCAGATTTTTCAACTCCTAAAGGTTAAAATTTCGTCATGAATCGTATTTTGAAATCAATAAACTTGTATAGGGTTCAACACTGTTAATTTTATTCATCTACTTTAAATTAAAAGCATCTTAAACTTTCGATAGAAATGTAATTTTAGCACAATTATCGAAAGAAGTCTTAATAATATTGCGGTCAGAGCGAGAACATCCACTAATTGCAGACAAACCTAACGTTGTGTGGATTATAGTTTTTTGTAATAGTGAACACTTTATTAATACGCAATTTTACGGGCAGTATTGTTTTATCATTAACTCACAATTTTGTTTCCAAAATTGGATAATACACCTACCGTATTTCTGGAATTATAAGGAGAATATAGCTTTATTAAATTTAGCTTTTGACCAGAATCTCACGTTACGTTATATGACAATATAGTGAAGATGGGAAGCATGCTAAATGTAAAGATGGACTGACTCCCAAGTGTGGCTGTTAGCACAAGTTAGGTGCTTGGCGTCACATGTTCAACCTGAGCACAGTAGGTTGCGTAGTGAGCGTTAAGAAAAGCTTTTCCACTAGCCTTCATCATAATGGGTTTACTATAATGTTTTCCTTCGCCAATTGCTCAGGCTATTACAGAATTAAAACGTACTTTGATTGATGCTATATCTGATTACGCTGCCATTGAACTAACGACAGTCTTCAAGTTGATTTTAAATTAAAAGTCCATTTTTTATTTTGTTCACAGATTCCAATTTGTTTTGAGCGAAAAACAAGTGAAACAGAATTAATATTGACATAAGTTTGTAAAATCATAAAAGCACATATTTAGGACCGAGGTATTATACCTGGCCGATGCCATAATCTACTATCATAATTACAGAGTTGACAGAAGGCATTCATTCCTTTTTTGAACGATGAATAAGTTTTTATATGCTGATCACTTTATTTCTACCTTCTTTTGTACTGATATGATATATTTATTTTTAATTCATCGTCGTATTTATTAATATATGCAAATTTTCAAAGCACAAAATCAGACATAGGATCTAACTTTTTGACCGCTCAAAATGAATTACTTTCTTAGTTCATTGTGAAATGATGTCCATAAGTTATTATATACTATTCGCTGAATTGCCTTATTAAGATATATATTATGGTCAAGTAATTATACACAGACCATCCAAACCCTAACGTATGTCATTGTTTTTTTTTTTGTATTTACCAATTTAAATGAGTAAATTTTTAATGTTGAGTTTTAATGAGTAAATGAGTGAAGGAAAACACAGTGAGGAAACCTACATCTGAAAAATGGTCTTGTACTAAAATTCAGAAATTGCCAAAACGTCGTGAGCTGGCACGGGGATCATGTTCGTATATTTCCACGGAAAAAGCTATTAATCCAGCAGTGAGATCCTAAATTCTGTCATTATCATAAAAGAGTACAATTACTTGCTACTTGCTTTTACTATTACATCTTAAATTGTAAGCACTAAATATGCAATAGTTTTTAAGATATTCATTCCAAATTATTCATACATTGTTTTAATTTTTAAAGCAATTAATTATAAACAATCAAGACCGTAATTTAATATTCAATAATGAAAATATTCTACATTTTGAATATACAACTTAACAAACCAATATAATTAATTAAAAATGTTGAACCCTATATTCTTATACATCACACGGTAATAATAAAATAATTAATAAATACATTAATAATTTAATTAAACGTCGCTATATTTATTACGTATAATATATTATAATAAATAATATTTACAACAGTTATTAAAATTATATTACAAATATGTTTTGTGAATAGAAAACAAAATATGAGCAAATTCTTATCCGAGCTAGCTTTTGTTGTCTATATTCTAAATAAATTGGAACGCAATTGTCACGACATCGGGCTTACTTAGAAAAGTTACCTTTGAATGTGGCTTCAAAGAGAACATTGTATTGTGTTAAAATCTCCAAAGATAACAAATAAGAAAATTTTAAAAATAATTTTCTGATTGAAGTCACTACAGCGGTTGGTTTATTTTATGGAGACAAATATACGAGTATGTCTTTTTTATATTTTACTATTGAATCATGCGAATTCACATTCAATTACACCAAAAAACTTAAGAACTACAGACTAATAGCACACATTATATTCAGAGCGGACAAGAAGTTTGGCGCGTACTGTATATATGTTTGTCTATTTTGGTACACTCTGTAATTTAAACACATTAGTATCATGTAATTCATCTTAATTATATGAGTGATACAAACTTTTTCTTGAGAACCTTTTGCTTCATCGTTTTATAATGCAGTTCAGATATTATCTTGTTAGGTGACGAGAATTTAAGAATTAGAATCTTAGAAATCTAGAGTAATCTTTAATGTTTTTTTTATTTATTTGTTATTCAACTGTATTTAAATAGACACAACAACTGCGTTCCAATTTCATCTTTAACATAATTAATTAACAAACAAAATCACAGTCCAAAAATAATGTAAACAATTATTTAAAATTCTTAATTTTAATAAAATTGGTAACTGTATGTTTTGGTGATGTTTTCATAAAGAATAAAGATTGAGCTAAATGAAACATAAACAATAAAAATGATCCTATGTGAACACTTATATATTATGTTGAAATCTCTTTAATTATGTATTGCTGTTTTAATTATTATATACTAATTACATTTACGAATTGATGCTAATTGATTTAAGCTACTAAAAAGCTACAGACCAGGCTACAGAGGACCTCTTGAGGATACGAACGCGGTATGTGAAATTCTATGCCGTTGGAAAGTATAAATTTAATTCGTATTAACAAGACCTTGTTAGGAAATATATGTAAAATAGACAACTCCTTTCTGTACACCTGTTTTAATGGTATAACTCGTTATATGAATTAAAAAGAGATCAGTTATAAAATCATACAATTTTAATAAAGTTCAAACAACAGTTGTCATTTCAACAAAATATTTAAATCAGTTTACAGTAACTATAGATTGGCTTCTAAGTTTTAGCTATATGTTCATAACTTTTTAACCAATTGTAAAAATATAAATAACGTTATTAATGTAAAAAGCGGTGCAGACTTAGATTCAGCAGAGAATTTAAGAAATTAAGAAATGGAAAATGTAATAAATATCAAACAGTTTCGTTTCTGTGTTCATAAATATAAAAAAATAAAAATGCGAGGGTATTCAGTAAATATATGTTCAAACTGGATACAATGTATTAAATCACTCGCGATAATGTTTGGACAAATAGATTTGCAGAGTTTCTGATAGGAAGGATTATGTGGATTGAAGACAATTCCATTTAATCCATCACTAAACATCGATTCGAATCGCTACGATTAACAATACGTTAATGATTGTTATTGATATTTATTTTCTATGATTCAAACACAATTAATAATGATATTTTTATTAATTAATAGTGTATTAAGCAATATTGCATTTTGATTGCTTTATTTTACGGATATAACTAATATAATACTACAAATTTGTTACCCATCGTCTGATCTATCATTTTGTATATCTTAAAGCAGAAAAATATGTCGTTACTGATTTTAAAATACTTGAAAGTGATACCTCGAAAATGAGTTATTTTACACTTTATTGATATTTCTAATTGTATATTAAATAAGATCATCAAATCTAGTTTCACAACGACATAGAAGTTTCACATACGAATGTCATAGTTTAGCTAAAAATCGTCACATCGCAATAAGACCATGAAATGCTGGAACCTACGACATATTATTTAATTAAAAAAAATACTGTATTTATTTACATATTATTCAATCAGGTAGCAACTCTAACACATATACAATAATATAACGAGATTACAAAGTGAAATAACGAAACATAATGGACGGATTATAAATGAAACAGTTTTATATAATATGATAAAAGAGTAAAATTTTAAAAGGTTCTTTGATAAGAAATCGAATCAGTGTTAGAAACGAAATCAAATATTTATGCAGACGTATTTAAAAAGCGAATTCAATGGAAACCATTCAGAATGAATAAACAAATGTTCTTTAGATATGATTACAGTATAAAACATCTAGAAATATAGAGTTCTTTGGATAACATGCAATACTTTGAAGAAACTCATCGAACCATGAAGATGAAGTTGTAATATCTAGAGAAGTCACAACCATTTATTATTACTCATTTTAAACATTTACAGCCAGACGTGCACACTATACCGGGCACAATTACATTTTGGACATGATTAAATTATGCGTTTCCAAACACTATCAAACCTCGTCCAAATACAACCACTTTAATTTAATCATATCCAATATGAAACAATCTAAATAGACATTAAAATTGTTAAAATTTTATACATTCTAAACATCGTTTTTACATTTTTAATTTTGAGCCTAAATTCTCGATCAAAAGGAAGACATATTGAATTTACAATAGCAATGTCGTAAAATAGGTCACTTGAAGGAAATGTCTACTTGTATTGCAATAATGGTTGGTATAGTATAATATATTATTTATTTATATAAATCATTTTAATATTATTGATTGAATAAATACAAGACAATCTAATTAGAATATGGCAATATTTTAATTTGATAAGTATACATTTATCATTGTGGTTTACCAATGATTATACGTCAAATTGGAATCGAAGGAAAAGCATATCAACGCAACAATGCAAGAAATTAGCTTAATAATGGGATGAAACACAATAGGAACGTTAATAATTTTAATCAGTGTTTTATAAGCAATCAACTTGCATCGAAGAGATTACCTATAACATTGTGAATGCGATATCACCAATAAACCTTCAAAATGGTTGTCCAATAGTTAACCAATATCTGTGTTGTTAACAATGAAATGTGATTTATTTCTTGCATTGCTGGTTTTGTTGATTATTTTCAGTGACTTACATGTATTCGATTAATCATATAGTTCAGATCAGAAAAAACTACGAAGTACGAGGTAATTGTCTTAATTCCTAAAAGTTACTTACGCGTACAATCCTCAGCAATCTTTAATATTGCTGATTTTTAATTGAAGATTAAATAGAAATAAAACTAAATATTTCTTTAAATATGTCTTAACTAAAAAAAACACAAGAATTCACGTGAATCAAATTATAAGTAATTATCTATTTTGTATTTAGTGTCGTTAACTTAATGCAATCCTAAAACTTGAAAAAATCATGGAGCTACTGGAGAAAATTGTATTAGAAAGAATAGTACCTTCACAACTGTACGTTATTGCTACAGTTATCGCCTTTGAATGTTGGAGATATTTTTACTTGAACTATAAGTCTAGTAGAATACATGAAATCACTGATTATTTGCCAAATTATCTCTTAATAGTAAAAAGAGGAAGGTATATTGTAGTTGTAGATAAATATTGTCACATTACATACATTAGACACGTTAATCTCTATGACAACTATATATGTTAAAAACGTTTTTTTTTTAATTCGACACAACACTGACACACCAAATCTTACGGGTTTGTTATTAGTTAATATTATATAATTAGAACATCAATAATTACTTTATAATTTTTTTTTCTCTATTGAAGCGTTATTTGTCCCCATATTATCGTATCTTCCTATTCAAATTTAAATTATGCTAATTTAATACTATTTATATTAATTTCTTAAAATTACTTCGACTATCATTGTCTTATATTGACTGCTATTCCTATATAAATAATATTACGTATATTTAAATTTTTAATAAATAAAACCGAGTCATCCAATTAAATAAACATAAGTGTTCTATAAAATTAAGGTGATATAATGAATTTAGAAAATACGAATTGGTTAATTAATAAATATCTCCATTAATATTTTACAAATGTCTTAAGTATTGAGAGATTCTGTAAAATATCTTATGTTACTAAAAGACTTATAATACTTAAAATTCTAGAATAATTATAATTATAAATTACGTATTTTATAAATAATTATTAATACTATGAATATTATTGAATAATTATGAAATTATGTACATCAATTTTGGCATTGGCCTTACCTACATTTTTAGGCCTTTACAATTTACCTAAGAAGCTTTTCCATAATGAATTCTGTTGGTATATTACACTACTGAACGCCTGTACAATAATATTATTTATGGAATGATATTATGAAAACGAGTTTTTTAAAATATTCACGTTAACTAGGTATTTCGTAATCGCGATTTGCAGAATATATGCTAAGATGATAAAATCATCCATCATTTAAATATACAACTTAAAATCTATGAGCGAAAGTATATATTTTTATAAAGCTAATTTGACTACATGTTTTCAAGTAAATTATCAAATACTTAGTATACACGTTTAAACTAGTGACTATAATACAATGATTTCATACACGCTTGTACAATACAATTTGATAGAACGCGGTGCTTTAGTCCAATAATTGCTACGTCGTCTACATTAATTATTATTTACATGAAATTTGCATTCAAATTAATTACATATATGTGATCGTAACGAAGGAAAATAAACCATTTGTGCTATAAAATTATTATTTACAACATTCACGATGAATAAATAATAGATTTCTCATACTTATATACATTAAGACAGTGGTTACATCGACATTGGGAATAAGTACAAAGTCTAAAATACTTCGTTGAGACGAATATAGGCCTCTCACACGGCTGTTACCGTACACGACGGCGGTGTTCAAAGTGAAGCTAAATCCGATGCCCTACGAGAGGGAATAGGTACTCTCAATTGCGCTGATCCTCTTCTTTCAAGCCGTTCCATGGCGTCTAAATCAGACGCGTTTCTTCTACAGAAGCTGCAAAACGCACAGGCCAGCGTATTCTTGAATGCATTGCGAAAATCTCTGTTGAAATATGCGTATATGATAGGGTTTAACGCTGAATTGAAGTAACCGGTCCAGAACATTATGACCGTCACTACTTCAGGGCAAACACACGTATCACAGAGCGACGTCGATACGTAGTAGAGAAAGAACGGAAGCCAGCATAAAATGAACGCTCCCATTATGATGCCAAGTGTTCTTGCCGCTTTGTGTTCTCGTTTCATTTTGAGTAAATTTCTGTCTTTTGTTGGTGTTGTGGCATTGATGTGGAGTGCACCGTTTTTATCTCCGACATCCCTTGAATGCCTATGCATTAGCATTGCGTTTCCAGCTCTTGCATGCAACGCTTTCTCCTGGCGATTGGCCTCGCGGAAAATCGCTAGATACGTGAATATCATAATCGTACACGGTATCCAGAATGAGATTGAACTGGATATAACTGCGTATGGTTTGTTTACTTTGAACTCGCACTGGTCTTGTTCTTGTGTTCTCAAAAAATCGGTAGTCGTGTACCATCCCATAAATATTGGAACGTAAGAAATGGAAATGGGGCTGAGCCACGTCGCTGCTAACATTACGTATGCCATCTGAAATGAATATTAGTTATATAAAAATGTATATAACGTATCACTACATAACAGAATATAAATCGCTTTAAAAATATCTTTAAGCACTACATGAATTAAGTATGATTTATTATTATATTCTATTTAATATCTCACAAAAATATACTTATATTAATATATAAAGAAAATTAATTTTATAGTCATCATATTTCAGTATACCACTTAATTGATACAGAAAAGTCAAATTCATTTATTCAAACGTTCCCTTTGCCCTCTTTGGGAACAACATGTATATCATAATAAAACCTTAGTGGTATTTGATGCTTTTTGAGTTCAAGTTACTTCACAAGATCTTCTCGCTTTAAATAATAAGCAATTTAATTTAATACTTTTAATAAAGTGAATTATTCAATTTATTACATATATACATATACCTTTTTTGTCATCTTGGTCGGATACTTCAGTGGTTTTACAATAGCGTAATATCTATCAACGGATATACAACATAGATGTAGTATCGATGTGGATGTGAAATAGACGTCCGATGAGTTCCACAGGTCACAAATGGTCGGACCAAATACCCATTTGTTGTAAAACTGGACGCTAAAGTTGAACGGCATTACAACCATTGCTACCAAGATGTCAGCGAAGGCGAGCGACACAACGAAGTAGTTTGTAATGACTCGTAATTTCCTGTGGAAAATGTTTCATAGTAAACAATATTATTTTGTGTAATCGATATTGTTTATAGGAACAAAAATGCAAAAAGTAAGTTTCATACAAAAAAAAATGCATTGTAATGTTTTTTAAATAAGTTTAATTATTATAAATGAAAGTGCTAGTTTCGTTTAAATGAATAGCATAAGACAATATTGCCTTCATAAAATAAAAAAACTAAACTGATAAGATAGCGATATATTAACAGTTATCATTTTTATTAATGATATAAACTAAGTTATTTATCCAAGTTACTATCTAATCAGAATGACAGGTTACTGGAAACTGTTCATGACAAAGGACTACCGCTATAACAATTTTACAAAGAAAAGTAGTATTTCTGCTCTATTATGTTTCAAAGTGATGAGTTGGTTGAAAACATACGCTAGCATTTAATCAAAAATAATTAATTTATGCCCTAATAAGGCGCTTATTAACGTTAAAACTACCACCGCTTCGGAAAACTCAGTCACCGAGAAGAACCGACAAGAAACTCGATCATGTTATTTTTTTATTTTTTTTATAGTTGCACGGCAAAATGACTACACCATGCCTGATGGTAAGCACAGTACAGTCCAAAAACAATGGCGACCACCCAGTGACATACTATCCATCGCTGATCGCCGCTGTCATGCCGGCCTGCAAAAAGTTGGATATGCACAGACTGATCCCGAAACGTGACCCGCAGAAGCGAATCACTATGACGGGCTTTTTCGTCGTATACATGGTGGTTGCGACCCAGTCAGGCTGTAAACCCCTACCACCCCGCAACGTTTATCTTTTTAACATATATACAATATATATATATTTAATATACATTACACGTTATAATCTTTTTTAGTGGACGCACAGAAAGGAGTCAATTGCAAACATCACCATCGATCACAAATTTATCCAGTCTTACACTCACTAGAGGTATTGAAGCTTGGCACTTAGCAGTTCTAATTTCTTTATGACTGATCATCAATCTATGGTATTGTTATAATATTACTTTCTATTTTTATCAGTATCCTAATTTCTCTCACCTATGCCTCATAACACTGACGATGACCAGCATGTTTCCCAACACCGCCATGATAACGATAAGCAGGAGTATCGACATCCGTAGCTTGAAGAACACTCCCTGCGTGGGATCATCCTTCTCATCAATCGTGCCGTTCACCGTCGGATTTACAGTCGCGTTGGCTGCCAGGTGTGTAAAGTTTTCGAAATCCATATGGGGCAGCCTAATAAAACACTTTATGATAAGGATACATTTGATTTAACAATGTTTTTCCTCAGCTCTTTCGTCTCTGTGCAGCTTATGATAACTCTAATTTGACCTAAACATTATAATTAAATATTAAGTTTACGGTATTAATTTAAATAAATAGAATTGTAGTAATTTTCTTAGAATTTTTGACGGAATCTTGGAAAGTCATGTTGTGAATTTTATACATAAACTTGTGGTATTTGGTTCTATATTTTATAATATTAGTGGTGTTTTACGTAATATACTTTGGTTATTATGCACAAGCAAAGTGGATGGGAAATAATATCACGGAGTATGGGTTCTAACTTGCCATAAAACCTGGGAAGTTCTAATAGGACAGCCACCATATTGTTAGTTCATTGAAATTATCGCAAGAAACTTATAATATACCTACTCGACAATGGCTGTCATAAACTAGAAGATTGGTTGCCAAAAAAAATCTTAGCACGTAACTCAATTTATATTATTTGCAGCGTTTCCCACAAGATATGATAAAATAAAACAAGGGACTCTATACAAAATCATTAGCTGTAGCAAAAATATCTTTCAGGTTTAATAAGCATGTTAAAATTAGTTTCTTATTTCACGAACACAAGTATATAAATGTTTATATAATTCCATTTCTCTATTATATATTGGATTCACAAAATCTAAATTTACATAAAGGCTTTCTAATTTACCTTTTATCTCGTTCGTTTTATTTTAAATTGTGTAGTGATCCCTCCAAACTCCTGGCGTCCGGATACCCTTTGTAACTCTGTTTCCGAGATCATCATTATCGCATTGATGTTTACAGAGCAAATGTATATATTACAATGCATAAAGGATTCATACGAGTCATTTTCTTCTTCACTGTCTCAGTTTTAAGTTTTTCTTTTAATAATTTAACACACATCTTCGTTTGTTACAATCACCATTGTGTCGAATACTTCGATATCGATGTTATTATCTGAAACAAAAGAAAATACTTTTAGGTATAATTTAAGATTTACAGCTGAGTCTCTTTTTCAAACTTTCATGTAGTTTATAAACATTGCAGTATCTTGCGTTGTTATAACTACTCAAAATAACAGCCGTGATCAGTGGCATAACTATACAATCTGAACCCCGTGGCTAATTCATTGCATAGAACCCCGGTAAAAATTGTCACGTTGTAATTTAATTTTAATATAATTTATGATTTGTAGCGAATTTTATTTAATATGTTAGATTACTTCTGAGTTCTTAATCTCTTGGACCGGCGCGGGGGCTCCGAAGGGTAGGGGACTTGAGGCATTCTACCAGATCTACCATCCCATAGCTATGCCACTGCTCGTGATACAGATTGTACCTGGGAGGTTGGCGGGGGTTATACAAGTTTTCATAAAACAATAAATCAGTTGTAATACACGGAATTGCACTTGCCAAATTTGTTTCATTTCCTAAACGGGTAATAAATTAATTTTTAAAATGATTTTACTAAAACACAGTGTTAAATAATTAACACATTGGGAATTACTGATAGAAGATATGAAAGTAGGTCACATTTCCTAAATGTTCGAGTTATTTACCATGGCCAATAAAACATGTAACAAACATAAAAGACATCTCCAATATTTGTCGATCTATATTTTATGATTATCTTTCTAGTTTGCCCGTATATCAATATTAATTAAGTCAGAGAAGAATACCAAAGTCTAGACTTAAATTAATACAGTCATTAATATTATAACCGTAACGCTACGTTTTACTTTAATGAGCCGCGAGGTTTTTCCTTAAAATTAATGACCGCGTAGGCGCTTTCTAACAATTACTCAGTTTAAGCCTCGATGGTAACAGATGTGATTTTGCAAAGAAATGAAAAAAGAGTTTTTGTAATTTACGTTTCCAATTAAGCGAACGATGGTTTGAGATTTTTTACGGTCACGATTCTTTTAAATTCCAAATGTTACTGACTGATATACCAAAATTAAGAAAAATTTAAGCTGTTATTTTTATTATTTGATGTTAATTGAAAATCTACCGTCATCAAAGTGTTTCATCTGCTACTCTTTTCAGTAAGTTCTAGATTTAACGTGTTCTATTTAAGACAACCTTGATTTAACAGACTAAGTGTAAATGTAAAGAATAAGGATTTCGACCAACTTACTTAACTCTTGCCAGTTTAAACAATATCATTATAAGCTATAGCCTGTATCTTATTTTGATGTACCAATTATATGTAAAGTTCATTAAAATCTGTTCAATAATTTTTGCTCGAAAGACTAACAAATATGCAGTCATATTTACAACGTAATAATATTAATAAAATAGTAAAAGGATTTGTTTAAAGAGAGACAAGTACTTCAAAATAAAATAACAATTCTCATAAATATAGTTCTATTTGTCAGGGCGAGGATAAAATGGCGTTCAAGTGAGAGTATGACGTCATCGAATCAAGTTGCACGAACAGCCGTTACTTCCGACCAATGGTTACTCGGAACGGGATAAAAAGCAGGCAGTCATTAGTACGGATCAACAGTAATCAATAGTACAGACGGAGGTCAATAGTAAGTCCCCTGATATATACATTTTGTATTTATAGTGTCCTGTAATAAATTAATTTTCTGAAAGAGTAAGTGCGGTTTGAAATATTCCACGCTTAGTTCTAAAGCAGGTTTCAGGACCTAATATTATGGTTATAAATTAGGACTACAATCCCTAATTAGTCGGCAGACTTAATATATGGTAAACTGAACGCTTATTCACAATTTCGTACTATTATTTTTTTTTTCTCTTTTTTTTTTAAATTAAAATCTGTTTATTAAAAAATGTTGTACATTTTACAAATATTTTTACAGTGGCAACCAAACTAGGCAGAGCCTGTATCTTGGTAGCCAGAAAACGATTATACAGCGTGTTTTACAAGAAGCACATTAGCGGGCCGTACTTATTCAATATACCGGCCGTACATATTCAAACTTACAAGCTAAAAATTGTTATTAATATAATTTGACAAATAAGTTTATAGGCAATCACAAATAAACATACATACATAAACATACATATTAAACGTTTACATACACACTCTATACACATTTTAAACACATATTCTATACCTCAATATATCCCTATATTATGCAGTTACGATTTAACTTTTAACAATTGCTCAGTTTCGTCATAGGTAAGAGTGCTCAACCATTTGGAAATTAGACCTTTAGCCATATGGACCGAAACTTCCTGGATTAAGCAGTGTTTAAGGATTGTATTATAGATATGGGAAGCCATGAATGTTCCTAATCTCTGTGCAAAGGCAGAATTAACTTTGGGAGTCGGAGCACTGAATAAACGACGGTGTAACATCTGGGAATATTCTGGACTATGTAGTATTTCTTTATGTTTAGTTAGACATACTCTGAGCATAAAAATCTGTCGGACAGTGATGACTTTGCTTTCTCTATAGAGATTGACAGTTGGAAACCTGTACGGCTTTCTGAGCATGACTTTTAGCACAGAACGCTGTGCTCTTTCGACTTCAATTATTACACCCTTGGCAGAACCCCCCCATGAAGTAATACAATAATTAATTAATGATTCACAGAATGCGTAGTCTTAGCGTATCGACATCAGCAGTATGTCTTAGTTTTTTCATAACATATATTATTTTACGCAAACGACCAGACAGTTGTTCGATGTGTTTTTTAAAAGTTAAATTTTGGTCCACTAGCACTCCAAGATATTTTATAACGTCTGTTTTCTTAATATATTCATATACAGATGTACCATTCTGGTCCGTACAAGAACGAATCTTAATATCTGATATTGAGGAAGGTGGAGCTGAAGCTGATGTTTTGTGGAAGCACATATACATTGTCTTTTTAGTATTTAATGTTAGCAAGTTGAGTTGTAACCATTCATAAACTTTCGACATACCATTCTCAGCAATAGATTTCACGTCAGACCAACAAGATCCATGAAAAATAATAGCCGTGTCATCCGCATAACATAGTATATATCAAAAACAATTTGAAAACATAAATTCACTCAAATTTATTTCCAACGATAAATTACTATATTCAGCAGTCCAAAAATAACAGAACACAATTAAATCGAACCCTAGAACGTCTACGACACTTTATTGCCTAATTTACCCGAAAAAAGATAATAAATAATGTTTTATCGCCTTTTATAACAATAGTTATGGGCCTTGTAGAGAATTATGAACTGTAGTTCTCTGTCGGAGGGTTAACGGCGTAGTATATAGTTTTACTTTGGGTTATGACCCACAGGGTCAAGGAAAAAGCTTTACTAATATTATAGATGACTAGCAGTCGCCCACGACTTCATTTATCATTGGAACTTTATATATAATGATGCATTATCTTCAAGTAACTCACGCAAATCGCAATATTTTGGCGAATTTAACAACAAATATTCATAAACTAAGGCTCGTATGTTATTCTAAGTAATCAGTTTTCCCTAACTGTCAACTAATAGTCATACCATTTGTACATAATGGCTATTGAATCCATCAAACCACTCGACCAGTTTGTATATCGTAATCGACTATTTCACGCCTCGTTAATGATCCGAATTAAAATAATTGTAAAAAGTGTCCTTACGTTGCAAAACGAGCAAAATCTAATTTGAATCGTTCATATAACATGTTTAATTTTTTTAAGATTTACAATTTTTATATAGCGAGAACGAATTTCTAATTTTGCCGTTCATAAGGTGTTTAATTTTTTTTATATCTTCATATTTGAAATGTACAAAATTTGAAAATCTTGAAAAGTAATAGGAGTGACTAAAATCGGATTTGGCTTATTTTGAAACGTAACGACTCAGTTATACTAATTCTGACCGAGAAAGAGAACAACTCGTAAAAATCTGAACGCTGAACGAATAATTCATTATGACCTCATGGGATAGATACTTTGATAGAAAGCTATAAGCTAGCGTGACGGTTAAGTTCGAACCATCCCTTGGGACGTGGCCTTTGTCGAACATTGGAATACTTACAGGCATTATCGTCTACCTATAAATATCATAGAGAAGAAAGTTTATGAGAATCGATGGTTGTTTATTACTCTGTCATTTAAAAAGTACTAAACGGATTTTGATGAAATTTTACATTAAGTTTGAAAAATCATGAGATCTGAGAGCTATTTCGGCGAGCGCTGCCTAAACGATAACTGTTATTAAAAGATAATGGATGATGTCATCATTTATAATATATAGTAGAAGAAATAGCGGACGACTGTCAGTATACAATCTAAATATATAAAAAACCAGTGTCATGATGTATGTCCACGACGAACCCCTAAAATACTCAGCCGATCTTCATGAAAGTTAGCATTTATGTATAATTTGGTTCAACTTGAGAGATAAGATAATTTATATTTCTATTAACGACCTCAATATTTTTTTAAATTACAATATAAACAATTGTCAATATTGATTATTGCTATTAATTATAAGTTTCGTCAGTCTCGAACAGATGGCGCTTTAAATTAGTTTGTTAACAGAAAACTTTAGGACTGTTGTAGATATCTCAGAGATGGCGCCACGTTTTAATTTTAAATTTCTTTCTCAACTCCAGTTTATTTTATCTTGCACGTGTTTTGTTAATTTATTTACTCCATAACCTTGTTTTTTCTGTATCAACTTTTGAGGTAACTCATTACCCGATAGTACCAAATACTTTATCATAATTTAAATTCAACATTCAGAGGAGAACCGATAGCTTACACAGTCCTAAGACAAATACATTATTTGCAACTCAATGGCATAACATGTAAACGATGGTAACGAGGAGGCTGACCGCTTAGCTAAATTAGCAATATCAAATGGTGTAGAAGTATTTATTTATAATCATTATTCTGAAATATTAGGAAAATGTAAAAAAAACTATTTATAATATGTGGAAAGAATATTTTGATGAGAGATCTAAAGACAAGGGTATTTGGTACAAGACTTTACAGAGTCAACCTCCTCGTATACCATGGTTCTGTGATTTAATAATGAAGAGGTCCTACGTCATTTTACTACATAGGTTACGTTCTGGACATTATCCGTCACAAAAGTTTAAATATTTAATGAAAAAAAGTCCTTCACCATTTTGTACAACTTGCGGAATTATAGATGACGTTCACCGTTTTCTGACGGAATGTAGCAGGAACAATAATGTTAGAATAAATTTAATTAAAAAATGTAATTTAAATAAATTGAATGTCGGCATGTTCCATAGTATTTTAGCAAAACCTTCGAGTGAGGTTGCTGAAATGCTATGTGAAATGAGTGAAAGATGATTTTATAAAAGAAGACGTTTGAAAGGCATTAACATTAGTATAATTAGGTTATGATGGGGCTGATATGACTAGAGTCAAAAGCCCCTAAATTAAATAATAAATGAAAAAAAAAATTTTACATCTAATGTAAGTATGCTAGTAAATTATAGGATAATTCCAAGATCGAGAGTGATCGGGAGTAAGTAAGAGTACTGACAAGTACAAACGAACCGAACGCCCGTCCTCAAGTTTCAAGAGGCCCAAATAACATGAGGGGTTTATTAGTAACCTCTAGGGACGAATCCACCAAAATGGCACGCGCGCAGTTTACCTAAACCTTTTCGTCTCGCTTTTGTATACAAATAAAAATATACTAATGTCTCTATTTCTTCTTCTTCTTATTACCCTTATCCCACATAAGTAGGGTCGGTACAACATGTTTCTCATGTTGTGGTACATGATTTGGCTTAATTTTTACGATCGGCCGCCTGCCTGACATCAACCCTCCTTGGGATTATTTTGTTGTACCACTGTATGTATGATTACGAATAGTTACGAAGTCTGATGGGCTCTTTTAACCTTTCTATTTCTAAAAATTAAAAGAAATTAGCTGTGACCAATGGCCTCAGTTAAGGCAGAGGTTGTAATTTGGAGACCTTACATATTACAATAGTCCGTATGCATACATATGGAATAGTTCATGGCACATATTAATTTAAAAAAAGAAAATAATACAACAGAATAAGAGAAGCAAGTTTAAATTTAAAAAAGTCTAACCCTGTTAATATAATAATGCCTCGTATCGATGCGATGAAGGTTCTAATTCTGGAATACCTTTTATATAGTATATATAAAAAAATACTTTAACCACGCTGACGCTATCGCTGGTTTCAGCATGAATGGGTCGGCTCGTCCGGGGTAGTACCATCCTCTCATAGAAAACCGACGTGAAGTAACAGTGCTTGCATTGTTGCGTTTCGTTCGGTCAGTGAGAGCGCCGGAGACCCACTTCCCCTTCCCTCTCCTCTCCCCCTCAGCCCCTTTCCCCCAAACACAGGCTGGCAACGCAATTTCGACTCCCCTGGTGTTGTTAGTGTCTATGGACGGTGGTGATTACTTGAAAAAGAAAGAAGAAGAAAAAAAATGTGTTTATTGCTAGATAACATCAAAACAACAAGATGAACATATACATAGCTTATTTGAATATCCAACAAAGGCACCTCCATTCAGCAAAGTGCTGCAGCATAACTAGGGTGGTACTGCAGCGCTGATTTTCAATGGAGACCCTAAGTAATGTACGGACGTGTAGTCGGTGTATTGACAATAAATATAACATAACTTATACATGTAAACAGCTAACAACAACGAAAAGTAAACATGGAAAAAAAAAGATACAAATATTACAAATGTGCCTGTCCAAAAAGCTATTCACTACCTTGGTTGCACAATGACCACCATAAGCCACCTTAACATCAAGTGACCCACAAGTTCGTTTCCCAGTAATGACATAAAAAAAACACAATTTTTTTATTACAACTTTCTTCAGTTATGTGCATTCTATTATTAATAATATTCTATCATTCATTGCATCTATTTTTTAACGATCTCTTTAAATATTGTTTTCCCTTCTTGACGATTAAGATGGACACTAAACGGCTGGACAGATTTTAATGATTTTATTGTGAGTGTTCATGTGGATTCAATAATGGTTTAGATTCACAATTGAACCCGGTAAGCGACGATGCGGTTGAAATTTAGGATGTATTTTTATTATCAAGGCAGGAAAACGTCCGCCGGTTCCGATAATTTATGATACAATATTCGTCTGTTACAAAATTTGTAAAAATAATATATATATAGACAGAATTATATTTATCAATATAAATACCGTGAAAATTGTATCTGTACGTTAATTTCTCTAAGACTATGCACTACTAAAACTCAAAGTTAAGCAACATAAACTTTGAAAATTCTTGCAGGAAGCAAACTCACGAACTATGTCTTAGTTCAAACCACTTCTACATCACATAAACCATAAGGACGTAAATCGAAAGGACTTACATCTAACTTAGGTCCTTATAGTTCTAAGGTAGTCGTTTATTGTGAGGTCACTCAGGCGGTCAGCGAACTACAATACATAACTATAGAATAAAATTTACTGTTAATAATGGAGGACTTTGGACGGGAAGTGCTTATTAAACTTGCTCGGGAGACCGCATCGCCTCACAACGATATATATTTGTACTGGAAGTGTACCTATATGAACGTATGCAATTTAAATAATATGGTTATCCCATCAAAAATAAAGTAAAATGACAGCCAAGTTCAGTATTACGATATACTCCTTATTTATTGACTTCAACAACAAAAGAAGTGAGAACTAAATGGGTGTCAAGATGAAATTTATTTTATTACTTAAAATACCATTTCTTCTCATAACTTAGGATAATATATTGAAGCCTAAGGTTTGACCTGGCTCTGAAATCTCAATATAGGAGCCAAATTTGACATGTTTGTATGAAATAGTTTTTGAGTTACAAGGGGGCCTAAAGTGGTTCCAAATGGTTCGTATAATATTACACACGGTAACGCTTGCCATTCTGTTAACTTAAACTTGAATTGACACGTATCTAGATACGCTAAATATAGAAGGACTGACTGTCAATTTCAGCTGCCGTAACAAGCTTACACAGCTGCCTCAGAGGATACAGGTAAATAAACACAAATCGCAGAAAAGTTAAAAGCCTTTTACGAAATATGTCTGTCTTTTTTGAGAATAGAAGTTCATTATTATTTTTTTTATTTACAAAACTCTTATAATAAATAAATTTTCTTTTCTGATCCCGAATATGAATAAAACCAAATTTTAATAAAAAATAAAAAACACCAGATGCACCCATT
>MU160618.1:232207-304547 GCA_015888305.1 Antheraea pernyi | reverse complement strand
GGGGGGGGGTGGTTATATAGTGGGATAAAGATCCAAATATGCTACTGATGGCAAGTCCCATTCGATATACTGTTAATATTTACATGTCTAATGTACATGTTACAGTAAGCGGTGTACGTGTCGTACTTACAAATTTAAAAAAAAAATAAAAAAAAAACGTAAGGCGAGCCGCGTTGTACCGTTGTTACAAAATACCAATATTACATTTATGCAAGCCAATATACTACGCGTCGCTAGTCTGACATAAGTGTAATACGTCAAGAGTATGTCGCAGTAATCAGTGACGGTCGGTGACGCGAAATCACAAGAGTTTATCCATCCATAAATTCAAGTATGCGCTTAATATAGTCGAGTATATACAATATTTGACACAAGAACGTTACGAGCATATTTTTTTTATATTATAGGAGGCAAACAAATAGATGGGTCACCCGATGGTAAGTGATCACCGCCGTCCATAGACACCAGCAACACCAGGGGAGTTACAAGTGCGTTGCCGGCCTTTTATAGAAGTATACGCTCGTTTCTTGAAGGTTTGCATTTCATAATTGTTTGGAAATACTGCCGCTGGGAGTCGATTCCACAAGGTCGAAGTACGAGGCAGAAACGACCTTGAAAACCTCACCGTGGAAGACCTCCATTCATCCAGGTGGTGTGGATGAAATTTTAGTTTTAGGCGGGTAGTACGATGGTGGAAATCAGCGGCAGGTATAAGTCCAAACGACTCCTCTGAACACTCACCGTGGTAAATGCGATAAAGAACGCAAAGAGACGCGATGTCCCGACGCAGTGCCAATGAGTCGAGCCCATCGGATATTACCTCGTCGCCGAAGATTCGAGCCGCAAAAGTATAATATAAGGGTCAAGGGTGACGCGACCTGATAAGTTTACCCATACTAAATAAATTGTACCTACAAAATCGCTCAATGCAGCTAAAGAAATTTTCCCTTTAAAAAAAAAGACGAGGCAGTCCTAACGACTGCAGACAGAAGTGAAAACACAAAACAATGGAATAACTGTATTCTTTTCTGATTTTTAAAATTAATTATAGTGTGAATTATTTAAATTTCATAATTTGTATATTGAATTCATTAACATTAGTCTAGTTTTCATATCTATTGGCACACGGAGCTGCAATTATATACATTTTTATAAAGTTTATTAATCAATCAGACCTATGATGAGCTGCAAAATATGAATATATTATAATTAAATTATAAAAAAAAATTATAAAAAACAACTACAAAAAAAAAAATTAAAAAATAAATATGTAAATTACATGTACACAGGCCGCTCTACTACACATCGCTAGTCTGATGCAAGCAGCTCAAGCGCAATACGGTAAGTCACGTTTACTAGCATGTTATTACGCGAAACCAGAAGTTTATCTGCTGCCAAAAATATCGCTCAGCGCGCCTAAAAAGTTTTCACTTCAAAAACTAAATCAATGTCATGCTTACGCGTCGTTTCATGAGACAAAATTATAAATTTACCTCCTTTCATAAATAAACCGCTCAAGGCGCCTAAAGAAGTTTTGAATTTAAAAAATCGAAACCAATAATCAATGTCCTACAAACTATGAACGAGTTGATTAACTTACGTCATATCTACTGCAGCCACACCCACTTCTCGTCAAATGATCACAGCTTGTTTAATAAGAATGCATTCGTATATTGAAATTCCCGCAGCAATATGACGGGACGCGTCACCGTCGCAAATTGGCTAAATCAAGAATTATAGTCTCGTAATAGGAACGGTTGTATTAATTAACGTGTTGCACGGTTGTTTAACAAATGAGTCGTAATTATTCATTCTGTATATCGAGCGACTTTGTCACAGAACAATGAATGAAGCTTTATATTATAAACATACTGTTCAGTTGTTAAATAACAATGGCATATAATAATGGTCTGTGAATCTTCCTAAACAAAGGCCATTGGGAGATACAGCAAGGAATGCGTAAAATGGAAAACTATTGATATTTACTTGGTGATACCGCAAGAGTTTTTGTAATGAGTTTAACTTTCCTTATATTTTTATATATGGAAACTACGTACACGAGCTGGATTATCTTATTTGGCTTTAATTCTATTTATGACATTAAAACCTTTACCGATTTCACTTATAATTATTCTGTTAAAATCTATCATTACTACTTAACTCCTCCGAAAAATGGGAATAATGTGTAGCGTAGATAATACTTTAAAAAGTTCCACATTTTCTATTAAAAGTGTCATCGAAATTTGTTTCGTAATTTGAGGAGTTCCGATCAGGACGCGGTAGCGTACACACGTGCGCTCCGTGTTTTTTTTCGTAACTCACTTCGACGTGCTGAGTAAGAATTTTATTTTTGCTTACGCATCTCTCTGTTATTTCTTGTATTTTCTCTGTGTTTTCCGTGTGCTGTTCACAGGTCCGATGTGAGGCAGAGCAAGCCGAGTAAGTTTTTTTTATAATCTATTCCGCTTTCTTTTGCTTTGTTATTATTGTCATTTTTGTGTTCTAGAACAAGGTGTCAATCGTTCGTTCGAGTGTCAATCAACGTCAATCGTATAGGCGGCCGCAAGGCCGGGCTTTGTTACTTTTCGGAGTGACAAAGAGTGCACTTTTCGGTGCGCCTGTACACCGCACTTTTCAGTGTCTGAAATCGTCAGGGAGGTTTCACATGTCCTCTCCCGCCCCACTCCCCTCCTCAGGCCCCGGTATGGCCGCTGAACAAGAGATCAGTCTCTTAGAGACTGAGCTCATTAGCCTCCGCGGCTTCATAGCCGCTATCTGTCCTCGTCTCGTAGACGATTACGATGCGTACGCTGCAAAGCGTCGCACCGAGCTCCCTCATTCCTCGAAGCCCGCTCCCTCGATCTATGCCAAGATCGAGGCTTCCAACAACTTCCCAATCCCAGCCGATCGCGATAGCGATGACTCCGACTCCGGCTCCGACATGGAGCAAGACCCTCCTGCTCAGCAGGATCCCCCTGCCGAGCAAGCCCCTCAGGCTGAGCAAGCCCCTGCTGCGGACGATGGCTTCACCACCGTCACGCACCGCAAACCGCGCAAGAACAAGAAGCGCCCGAACTCACCTTCCGATCCGGAGGACAAATTGCCCTCTAAAAAGATCGCAAACGTCGATGGCGCGAAAGTGCCAAAGGCGACACCAGCGCCCTCTAGACCCGACTCGCCCGTGGCTGCGGGTTCCGCAGTTTCGGGCAAGAAGCCCCGCCCACCGCCCCCCGTTACGATCCAAGACAAAGCGTCTTGGGTTGAGATTTCTAGCCTGCTGGAAACGGCAGGTATCCCTTACACCTCCGCCGTGAATACCGCTGTAGGTATTCAGGTGAAGGTAGCCACGTCCACCGCCCATCGCAACCTCACTCGTTTCCTTCGGGACAACCAGTGGGGCTATTTCACGCACTCTCTCGAAGAGGAGCGTAAACTACGGGTTGTGATCCGTAGAGTCCCCTCAGAACTCCCGACTGACGACATTTCAGACGACCTCAAGGAACAGAAGATTCCTGTTCGCGAGGTTCATCGTATGCGCTCTCCGCGCACCAGGGCTCCATATGATATGGTTCTCGTTGTCCTCGATCGCACCCCTCAGGGGAAAGCGATTTTTAATCTTACATCCCTTTGCGGCCTCTCCGGCGTCATAGTCGAGCCGCCGCGCAAAACGTCTGTGCCCTCGCAGTGTCACAACTGCCAGGTGTACGGACACTCCGCACGAAACTGTCGCCTGAAACCCAGGTGCGTTAAGTGCCTCGGCGACCACTCCACTAGGGAGTGTTCTCGCACGAAAGACGCCTCCGACCCTCCGAGCTGTGTTCTGTGCCGCGGCGTGGGCCATACCGCGAATTATCGCGGATGTCCCCGCGCCCCGCGCACAAAGCGCCCTCGATACCCCAGGCAGGCGTCGCCGTCTAAGACGGCCGCTGCCCCCGCCCGTCCTCGACCTCCGCCTCTCATGTCTCGAGAGGCCTTCTCGAACCTGCCGGGCACGTCTCGTGCACCGGCAGCGTCCGTACCCGCGACTAGCGCGACCCCCCGCCCCTATCGGGCCCCTCAGGCTCCGTGGGCTCCTAAACCCGCGTCCCAGCACACTCCCAAACCTCCGGCGGCTAATCCTTCACAGGATGACCCCGCGTACTCCTTTTCCCTATCGAGTATTGACTACGCAGGTCAACTACTCATTTTCCACGAGATCTCGGAGATCTCGGCGTACGAAGAGTGCTCTCGTAATCCGCTACTAGGTGCCGTCACGGCAATCCATAGATTTCCAGCCATCGCGGCTACACTACAACGGCTCGCGCGCGCAGCTATTAAAACATAAATAACTCATATAAGATAGAGTAAATCGTGTATTTACGTCTATCTTCCCCTAAAATAACCGTTCAATAATAATAATAATTGTTGTTATGTCTATTTTTAGACTTCGGTGCCGTCACCGTTAGTAAATTTAAATTCAATCTTATAAAATGCGTGTTGCGCCCACGCTTTTGTAATCGATCCCTATTAGCTCCCGCACACTCGCGGTTCTCAATAATATCTCGAGCCTAGGTCGTCCCCGCGCGGAGCCCTCTTGATATTATTTTGCGATACAGTGACTCACCTACATCATTTGAACACACATATGAGATTATCTCTCTAACACACGTGCACATACATACACATTGTTGGAGGGTTTACTTTTTTTCCCTCAATCGAACTGAATCGAATAGTTTAGTTCGTTTCAAATCCGATATACATGTATTCATTGGTGAATCATGCAATTTTCATTGCATAATTCACAAATGCATATATGTATGAATAGCTTAGTATAGTTTAGCTAGGACAGACGCGTCTTTTTCGGTAACAGCCCAAGCCGAGGTGTGCGTGCACCCTTGTGTATGTTACCCAAAACCAAAATCGGCTGAGTGCCCTAAGCACTCGGCCTTAGTAGTCCGGTGAAGCTGTAAAGACCTTGCCATGTCAATAGCATAGTCAGTTCGAAAAAAAAAAAAATGTTTCGTAATTTCGGAGCGTAGCCCAAACGATTAAAATTTTTTTTATTATTCTAGCAGGAGTCTGTGATTTTGTTCGTATGAAATTACAATGTAAAGCTTAATAACGATAAAACACGGACTAGAGTCATCTACTAGCGACTTATAGTGAAAAATTTCTCTATGTAAGATAGTTATATTAGATTACTCGTGATGGAGTTTATCGATCTCAAGCATACCAACATTCATGTTTCTGTACAGAGAGATTCAAAGTATTCTTACGTGAATCTGGCAATGTTAGTTATATTTTATAACATTAGCCTTGGATAATCATCTCCTACGTGTTATTAAAATTTCAACAAAGAAATAACTGTCAAATACCAATATGGCTTCAATAAATAAAATCCAAATAAATTTGAAATACATGAAACAGCAAAGCATACGATGATAACAACACTGAACACAAGGAAAATGAAGTAGATGAACATACTGTATACGTGAAGAGATTAATCGATATGAAAGTAGCGAATGAGGTTATAAAAATAAGGAGAAATGACGCCGTATTCATTCTCCCCCATCAGAGACACGGCAATATTGTATTATATGGAAAGATTAAACATATTTTGGCAACGTTCGCAATTTTATTACATTCTGCGTCATATCTTGTTGACAATTTTGCACTGAATTATTCCCGTCCCAGAGGAATACCTACAAACAAACATCATATCGAAACTATCGTTGTGACCTTAATAAAACGGAGCGGTCCATTTGAGACGACCTTCCCCTCAAGGGTGGAATGTCCCATTGTTATGCCGGGTGCGCTCGGCGATTTATGAGTTATGCTACCGGCCTAGGAGGTTGTCAGCGAGAGAAGACCGGGGACGTGAAACTGACCTCCTTTTGTTCAATGACAGGGGTTATGTTTTTTATTGCAGCTTTGTCTCCCCGCGAAATATGACTAGATACGTTGCCACGTTCATTCATATGTAATCTTATAAGGTATGATGACCCTACCAATCTACCAAAGTTGCTAACAACAAGTATGTTAATATTATAAACGTTGAAGTTTGTGAGGATGGATGGTTGTTTGTTACATTTTGTCATAAAACTTGCTAAACGGATTCCGATAAAATATTACATTAACAAAACTTATACATTAGAATAACATGATATAAAGGCATTATTTAAATTGGCCAAAATATGAGAATAAGTGTCAAGTGAGTTAGAAGAAATACTTCCATTTGAGAACTATATCGGTATGTATGTACTGCAATGTATAGTATAATTATTTATACTAGTGGGCGCCCAGAGGTCGACATTCGACCATAGTTCATTGATTTTTTTAAGTTTGAATTTTATTAGGTTTAATATCATTGTTGAATGTAGAATGAAAAAGGGTAATTGGAACGTAAGAGTAAAATAATACATACAGTCGAGCATTGCAACCTCCTTCACAACCTTTTTTGAAGTTCTTTATTGACGGATGTCAAATTGTCTTTTTTATTTACATGTGTGTATATGTTGTGTAAAATTGAAGCAGTAGTGTGAGTAATGCATTTTTTAATTAATTTAATGTACTTCTAATGTATTTTATATAAAATAAATAGCTTTCTACACTTCTCCTCCATATAAACTTTAACTATGCCAAATTTCACGTTCATCCGTTCGCCCAATTCCGTTAAAAAGGGATACAAAGTTTAGGCTTCACGTATTAATATATAGATGATGACACAAATGTAGATGAAGTCACATGCGGCCATTAATAATTAATATCAGCCTTGTTGACATGGTTTTCATATAAAGAAATTTGGCGAGCAAACTTTATTGGAATACGCAAGGAGATTTATAACTTCATTAATAATATTTTTTGTTTTTTTTTTCCACTTTGTTCCACAAGAATCCTAAGAGCTAAGATACTTAAATCTGCCTACAAAACTAGTATTGATATTAAATATAGTGCTTTCGCACAAAGGACCGTTAAATACATAAATGGCCAGAATTAAGAAATATATAATATATCTCAATCTCAGAAAGAAAAAAAATCATATATAGCACTGAAACCTTCTCCAAAATGTAATTAATTAGAGCTAATTTTTCCGCCGTAAATACTGCGATCAACTGTATAGTCAATAATAACATTAATCACTTTGCGAGTTACTTGCAATAACATTGTAATTCTGTTCAAGATTGCTTATGAATGGGTTTGAATTGTTGTAACATAAACTAAAGACTGTTTACTGCTGTTACTTTTCCAAATAAAATACGTAATAATCAGCAATTAAAAAAATATTATAAAAAGGTTCTGCTCCACTGTATCGCGATCGTATATCAAGTTTGTTTAAAAATATTTGTTATGTTTTGGCATTTGGCCACAATTTCATGTGATGTTAAGAGACTATTGGTTTAAGATCTTAAACATTTTAAACCTACAGAAGGCGACTGACTCTGAAATGAAACTGCCGGAACACATTAACAGTTGCTTAAGGAATTCTACCACCATACATTTAACAAACATCACCAGGGCACATTTAGGTCAGCTGTGATTCGGAATCAACAGACGTATATGTAAAAATTAAGCGGGTGGTAGATATCTGGTAGATAACTGGGTCGAGATCACGACGCACATGATGATAAATTAGCCACACCAAATTTCTTTTAGTTTTTTGCATTTCAGAATCAGCAAATATGCAACCTAGTGAACAGTACAGCGAGTGAACACAGGTACACATATGGCGGTTTTTATTTTTTCCCTTATTTTCGAATTGGGTTTGTTTAAATTCTTCTAGTTATCAGACACGAAATATACGTTTGAATTCATGCGGCTGACATGCCGGTAAACATATGTATCGCAGGAATTCTTATATGTAGATAGCTTAGTTTTGCTTAGACAGAATTGCAAAGTTGCATCCAAGGTAACAGGCCAAGCCGAGGTTTAGCCACACTGACACCCTTGAGCCTGTTGATAACCAGCGAAATAGCGTAAGCGCTCGCCTTAGTAGTCCGGAGAAGCTATGAAGGTCCGTCAGACCAATAGCCAACTACGAATTCCAACTAATTTTGTGCCAAAATAATGACACAATTGTGAAATTGTAATTTCTCATTTACATACAACTTTGGGATATTCTAAAAAGGCACATCCTCAGCAAAATTAAAGAAGCCGTCGTCTTTTTATAATAAAAGGGAAAATGTGTATAAAAAATTCAAATCTTAAGAAACGTTGATACATTTTTCCTTATCTTAATACGGAGGGTCCGCAAATACCACTCTTGAGAGGAAATAAAAAACGAATCAGACTAAATGAAAACTCTTTCGAGACATAAAAGAGGGGGATGAGGTGTCGCTTTGTCAAACGAACAGTATTATAAAAGATGGCCAGAACTCAAGCACAAAGCTAGGTTATTCCTTGGGGAGAAATATCTTTATCTTAACGCCTATTACTTTTGAATGGGTGACATTAATTTTTTTTTACTGGAACCTTTCAACTGTGTGTGGAGTTATGAATAACCTATAATTATTAATTTCTGAGAATTGTGAAAGACGAACTACATACAAGATTGTGCTTAATACGAAATTTTAGATTGCTAATGATTTTTGTATGTTTTGTATTCGTCTGCTTTCCATTCATGTTATTCCTTGTTGTTGTATTGTTGTTGTGGTATTACTTTAAATAAAAATGGCTTATTTATTACTGCACCCTTCTTACAATCACACTAACGGCTGGTAAAATGATATGGTGTTCTAGTGCGTGTATTTAAGATACTTTTTTTTTTTTGATGATGAATGATATATGGGTTCCTACTTAAGGAAAGGCACAAGCTTAACAATAAAACCAGCCACCAATATCGCTTATTCGAAACATCGATCTACCTTTCTTTATTTTGTCCACCATTTATTAGTGTAGTCTCTATAAGCTTCATTATGCGTACGCTATCATTGTGGGATGGGTTACCGAGTACGGCCGAGTACGGAGTGAGTACGGCGAGTACTCACAGGGTTATGATATGGGGCTATTAAAAAAGGGATTGAAACACGCTCGCAAGGTTGGCAATACAACAGTGCAGACCTTGCTTTTGCAGTTGTCCATAGACGATGATAACAATTTAACACTAGTTGGGTAGTCGGCTTGTTGACATAAAAAAACATAAACATTCCATTGTCATTAACTAATTAAAGACTTCATTTAAAACTCCATTTTCATAGAAAGTATCGCAATCACCAAAATTCTGTACAATTTTGACGGGCAAGATTTCAATGTGTTCTGATGTTACTATCTGAAAATGGTATAACGATGTCAGGGCTATACGATAGGTACGAAAATTCGAAATAGCTCGACCCTGTTTCTACGACAACGGTGGGCTGATTCTATCGGCTTCGGAAGCGACCGGTTTAATTAAGCCTTTTCAATTTCATCTTAATAGCTACAGCCGAGGTGGAAAAGGTCTATAATTTCCAACTTATCAGATCAAATGTAAATTATTACATCGAATATAATATAATTAAAAGACAGTTCTGCTACTTATTTTTATTCTGCATCAGTGAAATAAGCATGTGATGATGGGAGCATTATAGAAACACCATTGATTTTTGTAGAACAGATACCCATTTTAGTTAAGTTAATTTTTATGATATTGTATTATATTACACGTTGATTTAAACCAATAAATGATGGCTGATTCTCAAGGGCAACAAATTATTCTTAATCCAAAAAATATATAAACATGGCATAAATACTTTTTTTATTATTTTATAAGTTTTAGCATGATGTTGCCACGACATGGCCTGACATGTTAACAAGTTATATCTAGAGGAATCAAGTGCAGTCGATAGTATACGTTTATAAGTGCTTGCGAACAGATCTCATCTTGAGAATGGTAGTTATATAAGAAAGAGAGATATCAGAGAAATAGCTATAATTATGCCATAGTTCCATCATGATGTTTTTCTTTATCAAAAGCCCCAGGTGATTGCATGATGATTCGAATATATTTCAATTGTGAATTAATGCGTTTCTACTCGTAAACAAATCGGATTAATTAATATCCAATATAGTAGGCTATCAGAAACATATAATTGTAAAGAATCGGTTTCGATCGGCACGAAAAAAAGTTAAATTCCTCATTGTGACGGTAGCGTGACCTGCAAATGAATGGAGTCACGCACCTTCGTATTTTGTTTTCGGGTTTTGATAGTTACTTTGAAACTAATCAGGAATTGAACGGACTATGTTAACATACCTACTAGGAACTGGATGGGATGTTCCTAAAGAACCGCCTACAAAAATATTTTGTTCTTTTTTGGCAAATATAATCACATTTGAAACTTTAGTATAAGTTTATAAAACTTGTGAAGAATTATAATTGATGCTATGAACATAAAGTTTATCTGCTTCACTAATTTTGGAAACAGTCACGTTGAGTTGGCCATACAAACTACGGTTGACATTTAATAATAATAATAAAACTCTTTATTGCACACACATTGAAAATATACAAAATTAGACATCAGACTTCAATATGTGTACAGTTAGGCGGCCTCATCCCTTAGAGCGATCTCTTCCAGGCAAACCTATGGAAACATTTAATTTTCAAAAATACCGGGTAGCAATTTAAATACAAACATAGAATTACAAAAACTATAGAAAAAAATAAAAAAGAAATAACACAATAAAACAGTTCTATTACGACGCCGAGAGGTAATACCGGTGTACACTTTTTTTAATAATGTCATGGATCTTGCCTGCCTAATGTCATGAGGGAGTGTGTTCCATCTGCGTACAGTTTGAACCGCAAATGATTTGTTATCAAATTTTCTCGTCCGCTCACCGAAGTTAAAGATCATCGAGCGCGTTCAATACTTGGATAGGTGACCGGCTGGGAATACCGCGTGACGTTGGTTTTTTGCTATATTTTCTTAATATATTTCCCTATAATACAAAAGTTTCACTACTGTGTATCTTTACGACACATCCTGTTTTTTATCTACTAACTATTTTCACCTCGTATTATTTCAAACATTATTCTAAGATCATATTCATGAGCAATGTTCTTTATAGTGATAAAATAAATAAAGATAATGTACAGACAGAGCCACACATTTATTGATATATATTTAATGAATATCCTCACCTCTGTGAACTAAATACACGACTTATTTGACCGGACGATTCAAACTATCTATATGGGGCGTGATATTATACAGTTCACGCTAAATATCTTTTATTATAATGTTTGTTGAAAATGACAATAAAAAAGTTTATGATAATTATGAAACTATTAAATTTTGCTATTATCTTAAAATAAAAGCATTTTTATATGACAAATATATATAAAACCAAATCGGTTTAGTTACACCATTTATAACTCAAGAACGGTTGGACAAATTTTTATGCTTTTGTTTTTGGCACCCATTCTTCTAAAGATTATTACTGCCATTATCCAGTAGATAATACAAGGTATTACAAGTTTCTTGCGATTATTTCAATGAAATAACGAGATAGTGGCCGTCTTGTCAGAACTTTCTAGGGCGTTTTGTGGCAAATCAGTACCTATGCTCCGTGGTATTATATATTTTCTAATCCATCTTCACTTATGCGCAATAAGTGAACCATATTACATAATACACCAACAATGTTACAAAATATAGAATCAAATAACACAAGATTATGAATAAAATATAAAATCCACTACATGCCATTACAAGATGACAACATAAACTCGTTTTTTTGTTTGTTGGATTTATCTCTGCCACGAATAGCAGAATAACTATAAGAAAATTCAGTAAAATTCCCGAAGAAGAAAATGATGGCGAAAATTCATTTTCTCATATATTTTGTAAGGCATTTTTGATTATATTTCGAGAATCGATTGACTGATTTAGATTTCTTCTTCTTCGTGTATATTGTGTGTACTCACAATTGATCCCAGGGAATCAACGTAAGTGCAACCCAATAATTTAACAAAACGTAGTACAAAAATGAGGCGGTACAAAGTTCGCCGGATCAGTTAGTGACAAATAAACCAACAATATATAATTTTTATTTATATGAAGAATACGTTATTTATAAGCGTTTATATTAAAATAGACGACGCTTCATGCTTTCATTCGTATTAAGCTTTCGCTTTCCACCTTCAACAGTCCGCGCCTACCCACATGGGCTACCCGCACTATTAGGTATTTCGTTCTCCATGCCATTGCAATTGCCACTTTCTTATATGTAAAAATTTTGTATACACGTTGTCAAAAGTACAAAAAACAAATAGGGTATTTTTCACATAGAAAAAATACTGTTCTGTGATGCGAGCGTTCGCGGGCGAAAGCTAGTTATAAATAATAATCTTTGGATTATTTTACAATCCAATTGTATATTTAATTTCGATTGATAACCCACAAATGTTTTGTAACGTTCGATTATTTAAAAAACAAAGTTAAATATAGGCACCAAATAACACCACTTGTTTCACATATATATCAGTCGACCTGTAACCTTTTCACGCGAACGTATTCTGCGGCCGAATACGACCGCAATGCATCTCTTAGCTGGAAATATGATTGTGCTGCCATCTGGTAATAATCACAGATCACTTTGTTAATGCGACTGTGTGATTGCGAGTGAGTGAGGTCATTACACGCGTAATTTGATTAGAGTATATAAAATGGAATTATTTGGCAGGATCTTAGATTGTTATATATTGGCATCTATTTTTAATATAATTTAAATTTATAATCTTAATATTTGAATACAATCTTACCTTTTGTTAAAGGATCATGTGGTTTAAGATTGCAAAAAAAACTTTGAGAAGGACTGGCTCTCAAGTGGAGCTGCAGGAACATACCTACAGGTGCAACAAAAGGGTGGTAGCTAGCTAGACCAGATTTGGAAAAGGCTTTCAATTAACCAATAGTATCAGCACAATATTCTTCATCGAAAGTTCCAGTTCCCTAGCGTTCTCAACTACCAACCTACTATATGAAAAAAACATAAATTGTTTTCTTTTATTTTCGCTGATATTTTTTTTAAATAATTTTTATTTTTTTATTTCATAGGTGGCAAACGAACAGATGGGTCACCTAATGTTAAGTGATCACCACCGTCCATAGACACTTGCAACACCAGAAGAGTCGCAGTAGTTGCCAGCCTGTGTTCGTGAGAAGGAGGAGTGGGGAAGTGAGGAGGGGAAGGGAGTTGGGTATCCGGCGCATTCACTGACCGAACGAAACGCAACAGTGCAAGCACTGTTACTTCACGTCGGTTTTCTGTGAGAGGGTGGTACTACCCCGGGCGAGCCGGCCCATTCATGCTGAAACTAGTAGTAGCTTTAGCGTGGCTTTACCACCTCCACCTCTATGGCAAATATTATTTCTAACATTAAGGTTAACAAGTAATTCTTATTCCTTAGTAATAACAGTTCGTCTTGTAGTATTTTCCAATTATGTCCGAGTAAATTGCAACCCCTATACACTTTTTGAAGTGAAAACTTCTTTCGGAACGTTGAGCTGTATTTTTTAAAAGGAGATTACTATATCGCGTTGCGATATGCGAGTTAAGCGTGACCGAGCGTGAACGATTGCGCGGCTTGCGTCAGACTAGCGACACGTAATATAACGGCTTGTGTACGTGTTATATTGATATTTTGTTTGTTTGTACAGCCTAACATATATATGATTACCTAATTAATAAGCTGTATAAAAATGTATATAATAATTGTTCGGAGTGTCAATAGATAAACCAAATTAATTTTAATAATTTGAATACACAAATAATTCATTTCAAAATTCAAAAGAGAACACAGTTATTTCATTGTTTTGAGTTTTCACTTCTGTCGGCAATCCATGTTTGCCTCGACTTTTTTTTGCGTTCGTCTGTTATGCGGTATAAAAAATGATTTAAACACAATTATTGTTACGTGTTAAAACTGTGCCGTGGGTTAGATGAATGCTTATGATTCGCTAATAAAAGGTTGGGATTATATTTCTTAACCTCATTTTTAAATTCTATACAACAAAATGTAACAACTCACAGAATCACGCTACGAACTTTATAGAATTAAGCTAAATAATATCAACATCCTAGCACGCATCTGTGGTGAGTTAATTTTTTTGTAGTTGAAAAGGCGTATTTCATATACTACTTTTTATAGTCCATAAGTGGAATTGAAAGAGGAACTTTTTTAATTTGGATTTATTCCAGGTTTCAATACAAATACCTGTGAAACGGCAGGCTTGTTGTTCTGATAGTTTAATGAATACGTTAACACGCAAACTCCGGGAAATAATGGAAAAACTGCTGGAAAATTCAGACTTTACGAAGGCAGTTTCGTAACATTTATTCCGAGCGGAACGCGTGTACGACCAGATTTTTAAAAATTCAAATATCAGTTTTTTTCTTCCCTTTGCCGGGGCACGATTTGCGGATCTTCAATTCAGTGTCAATTTAACATTTTCTTAGTTATAGTATTTCCATAAGGTGTATGAAAAATCTCCAAACCTTGAACTTACATAATACATATTATAAATCAACATCTTCTGCCACGTCAGTCTGTCTATTTCTTCGCAATAAACTCAAAAACTACTGAACGGCTTTTCATACGGCTTTCATCAGTAGATAGAGTGATTCACGAGGAAGGTTTAAGTAATTTGTCAAGGATTTTTTTTATTATCAGGGCGGGACAACGTCCGCCGGCTCGCTAGTTAAGTATATACTATTGGCAACTACTCTTCTATATTAATACTGCCATTATCGCGTAGGTAATATTAAAAGTGTCTTATGCTAATTACAATGTTCTAACAAGATGGTGGCTCCCTTGTTAGAACATTCCAGAGAGTTTTTATGACATCTCAGAATCCAAGCTCTGTGGTATTATTTCTCATCCATTTGTGTACAATAACCGAACTATATTACGTAAAACACCAACAATGTTACAAAATATATTCAAATAACACAAGATTATGAATAAAATATAAAATCCACTACATGGTATGTTAAGATCCCGCCAAAAAATTCATTAGCTATATATAAAAACTAATATCGAGATTTAAAAAAAATGGAACTTTTTGGCTTTAAATTCCGCTTATATCATGCACTTGTCACTTGTTTTTACATTTTGAACGCTATTTTAAATATCGCTTTTCAGGCTACCATAGACTGAACTCCTAAAAATTTTCGTAATATAATTTTCAATACCAGACTATGGAACCGTTTTGCAGATCACCACCAAAGGTGTAAATGTCTTCAAGATTGGATAATTTCTGTAAAAAATCCATAGAAGCGAACCTTTTAAACAGAATACACTTCTTACAGGGATATAATTTTAACTTGACGGTTATTTCTAGTCTTTAAAAATGCCTTAACAAGTTGCCGTAAAACCTTATATTACTGCCGCGGTACGATACATTTATCATTTATATGTAAACATTTTTTTTATATCATAGGAGGCAAACGAACTGGCTGGGTCATCTGATGGGAAGTGATCATCGCCGTCCATAGACACTAGCAAAACCAGCAGAGTCGCAAGTGCATTGCCATCATGTGATTGGGAGGAAGGGAAGGGATAGAGAGTGGAGGGGAGATGGGTCTCCGGCGCTCTCACTGACCGAACGAAACGCAACAATGCAAGCACTGTTAATTCACGTGGGTGTTTCTGTGAGAGGGTGGTAATACCGCGGGCGAGCCGACCCATTGATGTTGAAACCAGTAATAGCTTCTGCGTGGCTCTAGAGATATATTTCTTTTGTGGTATTTCATTGTGGTATATATTTCTATATCAGCCTATGAGTGAGTAATTTTTATATTTTCCTATAGAAATCAATTTATATTATTACTCCAAGTTACGAGGTCTTCGCACTGCGTAACCCGAAACTCAGCTAAATCCTTAGAAATAATGCGAAAGAGTTTCAGCTATAAATTGCTTGTCTGGCCTATTGAAATATCGCCCTGATTAAGTTCCACGCCAAAGAACATATAAATACAGGATGGTCTGTCATCACGTCAATGAACTTCAAAAGGAAGGTTATATTTAATTCGTTTATTGCAGATAGAAAATAGATTTATAGTTCATTTGAGAATTTATAGTTTTCATGTAATGGAGCATTAAAATTTATTATGTGGAAGACCCGAGGTCGACGCGACGGTCCAGGCCTATGATCTATTTACGAATATTTGAGCTAAAACTTGAACAATCATAGTTATTATTCCTCTAATGGTGTTAAGCACTAGCTGTATGCGTGGCTTCGGAAGCATTTTATATTATTTTTATAACAAATTAGTTTTTTCTCTCGCGTTAATATACATTGGACCTATTCCTCGAAAACAGTATTTTGTTTCTAGATGTTAATTTTCCTTACTATATCGATAACAACATAATAAAAACTACAGTGTACTTGCCAAAAACTAACTATTTTATTTAAAAAACATAGATACAACCAAGGATATTATAACTAAAGATATGTTACCAACATGATATTTTGACAAAACAAATGGTAAAATAATGCACACATACATAAAGTAATATTGTAACGCCACACAGTCTTAGATAAAATGTAGAAGTATAATGACATATTCTCAATATCGGTGGTGAAAAGGAAATAGTTATATGTTGCTTAGATACGGGCGGATTGACGGGGCAGTCGTTAAAAATAAGCTAAATAGCCAAGTTTTAACAAGGAGTTGTCGAAGCGCTTATGGCGTATAGTTATATCATTGAATACACCAGTACAATAGGTACAATATGCTATAATCAAATGGCGTTACTGGTATAGTTGAAGTACTACAAAAATATTTTCATACAATTTGAACACATTTCGGTATATTTTAGAACGATCGGTTGAGTAGTTAATACGTGAAAATCTTAATAAATCAATACACAAACAAACTCACATATTTAGTAATAATCAGTTCAACGATACAGAAATCGTAATGTGTACGTAATGGTGAGTTATCGGAAAATATAATACTTAGACGTAGAAATTCTCATGACGATTTATCGCACGATTTCCTATTTCTATATAAATACATTTATAGTCTTTATTTATACGTGTAATTTATTTCCCATTATGATTGATGTATATATTATAAAGGCTATTAATCAGTAACGAGACTTCAAAAATCTTTGCCTGTGTGTTTGATTGTCCGGATATAACTCAAAAATAGCTTGAACTTTTTTTATTAAATATATAAATCGACCCAAACGATTTCGACTACAGCGACCAAACTCATGGACTCGTGTATTTAACTCGTAGATCGTTGAGTTACCCAATTGTAACTGTAAATTTACGAGCATAAATGGAAATGTTAAGGTATCGTTAATGTAGTTAGTTATATTTTATCTTTGAAGACGATTTAGTTTTGAAGTGTTCGTGTTTATAAGTCCAGCCAAATATTTATGAAATGATGTACATCGAAAGCTTATATCACTCGTCCTTTGATGAAATACAAGAATTTTTAATAAAATATTACAGACTGTATAAAAATGTAAGGAAATTTGATAAACGGCTTAGTTGAATAAATCATAGCCTGTAGTAAGCATCACACTGAAAGTAAAGCTATCAGTGAAATTAATTTTATCATTTTATGTTAGCGGTTTCATAGATTACCGAATACAACCCTGATAATTTATTTCCGCAAACATAGAGCGCAAAAGAGACAATTAGTTATAACCAATGACGTAATTATGTTTTCATATTCCCCGGTTTTCTCTTCCAAAAGTTAACCGATTCTAATATTATTTTTTTTGAGAATTAATATAGAAAGAATTTGGTTGTATTTATGTTTTATTTATCTATACTAATATTATAAAGAGGTAAAGTTTGTGACGTTGTAAGGGGTAATCTCGGAAACTACTTAACCGATTTTGAAAATTCTTTTACCAGTATAAAGCCACGTTATTTGTAAGTGTCATAGGCTATATATCATTACGCTAAAACCAATAGGAGTGTATCAACAATGAAAAATGTTAAAAAATCGGGGTATTTTTTCCTTTTGAGAGATTCCGCTGCGTTTTAGCCCAAAATAACTATTTCACGCGTACGAAGTCGCGGACAAAAGCTATTAACTAATTATATCATCTATAATAATATTATAAAGAGGTAAAGTTTGTGAGGTTGTAGTGGGTATAATATCTGTGGAGTCGGAGAAAAACTGGTCGAATGAAAACGTTTCTTACGAACGCTGCCTTAACTATGAGAGATATATGATTGAGTTCTAGAGAAAAGTTGTAGCTTGATAATGCCTATTACCGCCCAACGAAGTGGGCACGGGTCGGCTAGTTTATTATAAATTTGTTTCCAAAATAAACACAGTGATATAATCGGGAAATTTTAGTTCATTTAGAAGGCTTCTAGGTTATATGATATATAGTTAATGGGAAGATCAAAATATACGTACATGGCAGTGCTAGATCTAAATTGCATTGTATGAAAATATTTACTCTAGTTCAATAAAACAGAATCATTTGTATGAAATACACGGCCCGCGTTTCCTCTTAATCAATAATGCTTTGAACGTAAAAGGAAAAATGATATTTAATAAACTGTAGCAGCATAAGTCCCAATCGATTATTAAAAGCGCTGTGTTATTGATCCAGAGACACCTGCACGGTTCACTGACAATGCATACATCATCTCACACCGTTATATAGTTTCATGGCTATTATACGAGCCACAGTTCTGTTGGCGACTGATGAGGTATCGATCTTCAGGTCACGGTCGCAAGTTTTACCATATAGCGTTTCTTTGCAAGTTTCTGCCTGTCGTTTTAATTTATAAAGTGCATACAGTGGGTATATACAGTGGGTAGTTTGAAAATTAATTTAAATTAAATGGTGATGGAGCCACGCTGAAACTATTATTGGTTTCAGCATAAATGGGTCGGCTCGCCTGGGGTAGTACCACCCTCTCATAGAAAACCGACGTGAAGTAACAGTGCTCGCATTGTTGCGTTTCGTACGGTCAGTGAGAGCGCCGGAGACCCACCTCCCCTCCCCTCTCCTCTCTTCTCTCCCTTTCCCTCCCCTAACCCTTCCGTCCAAAAGATGGCAAAGCACTTGCGACTCCTCTGGTGTTGTTAGTGTCCATGGACGGTGGTGATCACTTAACAGCAGGTGACCCACCTGTTCGATTACCACCTATGACATTAAAAAAAAAATCCAGCTGCTACAGTTCTCAACAAGGCAGTCTATATTTCTGAGTATCAAAATCAAAAATACTTTGTTCTGATTAGGCCCTAAGAAGGCGCTAAGGAACGTCAAAGCTACCACCTGTTCAGAAAACAAGAGTCATCGTGAAGAACCGGCAAGAAATTCGATGAGGTTTATCTTCACATCATAATATATTTAAAAAAACATATATAGTTACATTAGTTTCAGGCGGATCCACAGAAAGGGGCGTCATTTCGAGTCCTCATTGCCGTTTACATATTGATCCACCCTTTAGCTACTAATGCCTGCTTTACATGGTCCTTGAACTTCAAGGCTTACTTTTGTAGGTGGTAGAGCCACGCTGAAGCTATTACTGGTTTCAGCATGAATGGGTTGGCTCGCCCGGGATAATACCACCCTCTCACAGGCAACGCATTTACGATTCCCGATTGCAAGTATCTATAGACGGTGGTGATCACTTAACATCAGATGACCCATCTGATCGTTTGCCAACTATGGTATAAAAAAAATACAGGAATCCGGTTAATCAGTAATGTGCTTTGGAATTTTATTATAAAATCTAACACTATTACCTAAATAACTATTACTGGTCTTGGTGAGTCTATAACATGGGATGACCTGTTTATCTCTAGTATTTAAATGATATCTGTATTTTACTAATTCTAGCTTGTCTAAGTTTTTGCAGACATACATTACATTCACATATTATGAAGGCAGATTTAAGATACCGAATTCCTGAAACAGTCTTTAATGATTTGTGAGACCCAATGTTATAAGTTTCTCAAACACATATGTCAATATCAAAACTTGAAGTTAAAATTTTATACCCCTTAGTATGATCGACTTTTGACCATTGAACGACAACTTGCTGCACCCAAACAATCATATTGTTGTTTGCGGGGTGGTAGGGTCTTACAGCCTGACTGGGTCGCAACCACCATGTATATGACGAAAAAGCCCGTCATAGTGATTCGCTTTTGCGGGTCGCGTGTCGGGATCAGCCTGTGCATATCCAGCTTTTCGCAGGCCGGCATGACAGCGGCGACCGGCGATGGACAGTATGTACTCGTTGGTCGCCATTGTTTATGGATTGTACTATGCTTACCATCAGGCATAGTGCAGTCACTTTGCCGTGCTACTATAAAAAAAAATATTGATAAAATATTACTGTCATAAACCTAAAACCCATGAACTTTATAAACTTGATAGACAAGTCAAACACAGTGCACACGAGTCAACACTTGCGTGACTGATATCAAATAGAAATGAATCCAAGCTTGAGTCTGAATTAAGGGCTATTTCTCTAGTCGATTTAATATAAACAAAAATAAATGCTTCATGTTTTACTTTCGAACACCCATTAAATACATTTCAGGCCGTTCGTGACGATGTTGTTTTAAATTTTTCCATTCGGCCGCAAAAACTTTTAACTCCCGGACCTATTAAAAAGCAATTATCTGAATTTCTATTATTATATTTAAATTATTTGGCTCAACTCAAACCTACTTTCATAATGGATTAACAGAGGACATCAGTGCTTTTAGAAAATGTATAATACTAGCTGTTCCCGCGACTTCGTCTGCATTAAACCTTATGTAAAAAAAGCGATTAATAAAGTCATAGGAATGTATGAAGTTCATTTACTTATCTACTTTTTTCTCATACTTAAGTCGCGTCGCCATTCAAAGTATAATAACTTTTGAAAGACCTAACAGATTTTAATGAAACAAACACTAAATGTTATTCGAAGATATTTTTTATTTTTTGAAGAGGTTTTATCTTGAACGCAAAATTTTATTAGTGATGCGTGTTCATACAAACAGACAGACATTTTTAAAATTGATTGAAATGTATTTTATTACTTATTCGTAGAAAATTGCAACACTTTTTTTACAAAAATCTAAAAAGTACAGAGACGTCTTATTTACATTATTATAATATGTATAGAAGGTGATATAGAGAGATACGTTTGCTACAAATATTACAAAAAAGTTACCGATTTGATGTAATCCGTAATATGCAATTCTGTTCCTAAAAACTAGGTATTCCAAGACCACGTCTTTGGGCATTAAAAACAAGGGAAAGGCTCAAACGAATCCAAAAATATAAGTGGCCTAAGACCATCAACGAAAAATTCTGCATTGAATGGTCTTATGTCCTAGGACTATTCCTTTGGCAATACATTTAGTAGTTTTGAGGTGATTTATGTTCGAAGGAACTGTATTTTTATTGTAGTGTTTTGTATGTATAGTATTACTGTAATACATATATATATTGTATTTTAATAGGAAACACAGATGCGTTGCCGGCCCTTAAGAAAGGAGTAGGCTCGTTTCTTGAAAGTTTACTTACTTTGTCACGGATCCCATAATCAGAACCTAACCAAACTCTCATCAAACTACCCTTGAAGTACATCCTTTCCAATAAAAAATGAATCATCGAAATCGGTTAGCGTGATATTGAGTTATTCCGCTCTCACTGACCGAATGAAACGCAACAATGCAAGCACTGTTACTTCACGTCAGTTTTCTGTGAGAGGGTGGTACTACCCCGGACGAGCCGACCCATTCATGCTGAAACCAGTAATAGCTTCAGCGTGGCTCTACGACCACTATTAAATGGATATGCAAATATATACGGTACCTATAACAAAAACAATTTTAAATATTTTTGTATGTTTGGTCCGGCTAATCTCCGAAACGGTTAAACAGATTTTGACGGAACTTACACTGACATATAGCTGATGTTAAACGAAGTAGCTTACGCAACTTTTATTTTAGAAAAAAAAAACAAATACACGAACAAGTAGTTGCTATAGGCGTAAATTAAACAGTTCAGCACCTTATCCTTTTCTGTTTGTCTATTTTTTGTGAAGTAGCCACTAACAAGCTTCATTTTTCTCAATAAAAAAGATTGGAAACAATTTCTTTGCAATTGATTTATAAGTCTCTATTCGTCATGGTCCACGATCCTTACGTATCTTAATCTAAAATATCTGTGCTCTCTTTGCTAAATAAACTTTAATGATATTGAAACCTCTCGAAAAGTTCTCATGGTTCGTCTTTGAGATGAGTTAGAAGGCCACATATGGAGTTGAATCATTTATAACATTAAATAAGTACAAATTTTACACCAGATTTATATTTATAACGTAAACAGCCCCAATTTAAGATATGTGTCCATCATTACATAGTATATAAAGTAAATTTTCAAAAAAAAGTATTAACCGACTTCAATATCAATCAAAACCCCATAAGGCACTAAAAAGCGGAAAATAACTAGTTTATCAAAAATAAAACATATGAATATGTGTGCTACCTAGAGTTGTATTGGAAGTCGGTGCCAACCAAATCGAAAACCATATCTATAGGTACAAAGTTTAAGTCCACTCTCGCGTCTCTGTAATACAAAAATTTTGGTTGGTACCGACTTCCTGTACATCTCTAGGTAGCACACATATTCATATGTTTTATTTTTGATAAACTATTTATTTTCCGCTTTTTAGTGCCCTATGGGTTTTTGATTGATATTGAAGTCGGTTAATACTTTTTTTTGAAAATTTACTTTATTTTATATCATAGGAGGCAAACGTCGATAGACACGTGCAACACCAAGGGAGACGCAAGTGCGTTGCCAGCCTGCGTTTGGGGAAGGGAGAGTGGGGAAGGGTGAGGGGAGATGGTTTTCCGGCTCTCTCACTGACCGAACGAAACGCAACAATGCAAGCACTATTACTTCACGTCGGTTTTGTATGAGAGGATTGTAGTACCCCGGGTGAGCCAACCCATTCATGCTGAAACCAGTAATAGCTTCAGCGTGGCTCTACCCCCCTACAAAATATATTGCGTAGAAATTGAAGGGTTAATCTAGAATTCTCTTTTTCATTAGCTTAACATAATTATTGTTGTTTGATAGTTGCTTTAATTCTACTTATGTTTCGTCTAAAACTTTTAGACAGGTTGACTACAATCTCGTCTGATGTTAAATGACGATTTGGTCTAAAATAGTAAACACGTTAAACCTAGACCTAGGCATACTTTCAAATGCAGCAGCCGGAACACACCAGGAGGTGCTTGACGACAGACTTTTAACTTAAGGGTGGTAGATAACCAGGCGAACTTAGAAAGAAACTGTAGTGTAAGGGGTGTCGAATAATATCATAAGACTTGAGACACTCAATTCAACCTCACCTGCACGTGGTGCACCCTGCTGAATAACGAACGAGGCAATGGCGAAAGCGTGGTGGTAGAGTTTTACAGCCTGACTGGGTCGAAACCACCATGTATATGGCGAAAAAGCCCGTCATAGTGTTTCGCTTCAGTGGGTCGCATTTCGGGATCAGCTTGTGCATATCCAGCTTTTCCATCGGCGAACGGCGATGGATAGTGTGTCACTCGGTGATCGCTATTGTTTTTGGATTCTACTATGCTTACTATCAGGCATACTGCAGTCAAATTGCTGTGCTACAATAAAAAAAATGTTATCACCATGGTATGGTTTCATCTCGATGCTTTCCTCCACCAGAAGCTCCGACTCATTCGCAAGGATTCGAACCTATGTCCATCGACGTTGTGTCCGAACACACTATAAACTAAGCCTAACTAAAGCGTCGATCGCTTTATGGGTATTATCGAAGATTTATCGACGTTATGATCACAGCCACGACTATGATATTACATTTTTATTAAAACTGTACTTTGTTTTATATTACAATTTATACTCGTTTGTTAAAGTAGCGTGGCAAAGTGGCTTTACCTGTGGTAAAGACAATACGCTGTAGCACAGCTGTCGCTAATTATGTCGGTATACGTAATTATCTCGTCATGTTACGCTCGAAGAACTTGTTTATTGTCCTACCACATTACCCTTAAAATAAAAACGAGGTTGATTTTATAGGTCACATATAATTATAATAGCGGCACGTTATGATGGCCGTTTTGACGTTTGTTTGCTTAAGAAGTTTCATATAAAGGAATAACTACGTGTGAAGGAGCAAATCGTTGTTCTTCATTGCCAATAGTGAGATACAGTTAATCTTAAAAAAAATCGAATTTTAGGAATGAAAATTACTTTATCTACATTATATATATATTTCAAAATTCGATATTATGTATTTATATCCTGTATATGATTGTAAACATAAGACCGCTGGCCTGCACAACAATCATCTCCGGCAAACTCGTATCTATGCTTAATGCAAAACAAAGCAGCATTTGATTATATATTAGACGAAAATAAATTGACATTTCACGTTACAATTGTAATGAGTCAAAACGGCCATCACAGCGTGCTGCTATTATATAATATCTCAACTGGTGTGTTGTGAAGCTGTGTTTTAAGTTTATAAAAAGTTCAAACTTTTGTTGTATTCGTTTGAATATTTAATATATATCACCTACAGCACTGCTTAGTTTTTAGTTATCCAAATATATAAAAGTCCAGTGTCATGATGTTTGTACACGATAAATTCCGAATCTACCCAACGATCTTCATGAAAGTTGGCATCTATCTAAAATTTGGTCCAACTTGAGACATAGGATAGTTTATATTTCGATTAATGGCCTCAACATTTTTAATTACAAATCAAATGATTGTCGATGTTGATCATTGTTATTAATTGTATGTGAAGAAAAAGATAGTTTATTTTGGTAAACGTTTATTTGGTAAAATGGTTATTAGATGGTTATTAATAATCAGCCACTAATGGTAAATAGCGAACAGCGGTGTTGAGTCGCTCGTGGTTGATTGCGAACTACACTAATACAAATATATTGTTTTAATAATAAAATGCAAAAGTGCACGCAGTGCACAAATCATACAGAATACCTAAAGAGCAGTTCGGTTGTGTAACTCCGAACATACTCCCAGGCGTGAGATGAAAGAGAGATGAAGTAGACATCTACTAAATTTAAAATATCTTAATAAGCAATACATTAAAAGCATTATAATTTCATATGATAGTACTATAAAATTGGTCAATAGTACTATAAAATTGTAAGCAAAAAAAGTTAATTTTATCAGTCTCAAGCAGATGGCGTTTTAAATTAGTTTGTTGACAGATAACTGTAGGACCGACTGTTATAGATATCTCATAGATGGCGCTACGTTTTAATTTTTGATTTCTTTCTCGAGTTCAGTTTATTTTATTTATTTATATTTATTTTTATTTATTTATTTTACGTATTTTGTACCATTCAACATAACTAACTGAGTCACAGCAACACGTGGCTGGGTCAGCTAGTTTAATATATAATGTAGAGTGCTGCTTAGTTGTTTAGTTATCCTACTATAATTACTATATATACTATAATTAATAATTATAATTGGCCATAAATATTGTTACAATTAAAAATAAACAAAATATTACATTTGAATTTGGAATCTGTCATTTTATATGATTATTCATTGAGTTTTCTCATTTTGGCGCCAATACATTGTATAATATTTTGCAATATTAGAATGGAGTGGGGTGATAAAGAGAGTATACAAAGTTTGTGTACCGGAATACAATAGGTTAATATGTACAATGAAACCTCTTCTGTTTGAGACAGAAAAAGATCTGGCCGTCCAAGTAGTGTTTGTACTAAAAAGGTGGTCAAAGCAGTAAGGGAAAGAATTGGAAGAAATCCTGTCCGAAAGCAAAAGATTTAATATCGGGAGATGAAGATAGCACCTAGAACCATGTCGCGTACTTTAAAAGATGACTTAGGACTTGCAGCCTATAAGAAATGTACTGGTCATTTTTAACTGATAATTTAAAAAAGAATAGGGTGGTAAAATTGAAACAACTAAAGCGGTACGCAAAGAGAGGTCACAGAAAATATTTCTTTACGGATTACATTTTTTTTTACAATTGACAAACACATTTTAACAATCAAAATGACCGTATTTATGCTCAAAGCTCTAAGAAAGCTTCCCAATTAGTCTACAGAGTGCAACGTGGGCACTATCCGACTTCAGTGATAGTTTGGTGGGGTATTAGCTATAAAGGAGTGACTGAGCCATACTTTTTTGTAAGAAAGGTATCAAAACATCGGCACAAGTGTATGCAAAATACCATTCTTGAAAAGGTAGTGAAGCCTCTTAACAACACCATGTTCAATAACCAAGAATGGTCCTTCCAGAAACACTCGGCGCCGGGACATAAAGCTCGGTCTACACAGTTTTGGTTGGAACGTTTGGGACTTCATCAGAGCTGAAGACTGGCCGTCGTCTAATCCGATCTTAATCCGCTGGTCAATTTTAGAAAGTACGACTTGCTCTAAACGCCATGATAATTTTGAGTCCCTAAAATAATCCGTATGATTGGCAGTGAAGAAAGAGTGCGTGCTTCTATTGATAACTGGCCTCACTGTTTAAAGGACTGTATTGCAGCCAATGAAGACTGTTTCGAATAAGCTTTTTATATGTTCAATTGTTTTATAGTTATGTATTAAACTAACACACTGTAAAAGTAATAAATGTTATTTGCAATAGAAAATATATTTTTTCTTTGTGTCAGTATTTATGGCAAGACTAGGTACATATCTTGAAATAAAATAGTCGTATTTGTATTTGTTAATATTTGTTATTATTATTTGATTTTGTGAATTCAATAAAAAAACTATAGACAAATATTTTTTCCACCGGCAATAAATTCAGATTCCCGAGCTCGCCAACGGGCTTCATGTAATTCATCGCCCGTAAATCCGGTCAGGTATAAAAGTGGTCATCATTTACACCGTTATATTATTTGATATGTTTGAAATGTATATTTTGGTAGATGTTTTGGGTAAGATATTGAACTTATATATACGGTGTCGTGTTTGTAAAACTAAAAGTAATTAATACCTACGCTTGTCTTATTATAGAATTTTTGCAAATTTTAATTACATTATTGTGATTAATTATTGAAAATACATATTTACAAAAACAAAAAGTAGTCTACAGCACTCATAGATCGAATATATTTTTTGAAAGGGAAAGAATTTTCAATATCATATCAGTAGTTCTGGAGATTACACCAAACATCCAAACTCACAAACTTTATATATTTATTATATTAGTATAGATTTATATCTACGGAAAGCACAACAATTAACAGGCAGATGAAAACAAACAACGAGAACAATGAAAAATAAATCTAGACTGAAGTCGAAATATATGTTTGCAAATTGACAAAGCACTACTAACAACGTTCAAAAGATATTGTATATAATACAAGTTTTTGCCCACTCCTCTGCTAGCGTTAATTTATACTTAACTTGGGTGCATTACTTTTTTCCTGCATGAAAGATGACCCTATCTCCTATTTCCTTGGCTACATGTATGTAAAATTTCTTGATGATCGGTTAAGTATAAGACGTGAAAGCGTGACAAGCAAACAAATTTTCGCATTTATTATATTAGTAAATAGCAGTAGTGATAACAATTAAAAAGTGAAAATGTATATTACTAGTTCGAAAAGAAGGAGTTTTGACGGGGTCTTAGTCTATCGTGTAGTCGATTTTATATTTCATTTATAATCTTGTGTTATTTCACTGTGTATTATGTAATATTGGTGGTGCTTTACGTAATATAGTTCTATTATTATGCACAAGTGGATGAAACTACTGAACATGAGTTCTGAGATGCGATAAAAACTCCATGGAAACTTTTAACAAGGCACCCACCATCTTGTGTTCTCTTATGCAATACAATTTTTTCAGGACGCTTCGGAACTGTAATCCCTCTTGATTTCATACGTCGTATGACGTAGTTAAAGTAAATTAGAAAGTGACTTATAATTCAAAATTCAATCATATATCATTTAAAAAAATCATAAAATCAGATAGAAACACACGGGAGTAGGTTCATTTGGAAGCTGATTTTGCCGTGTTATCCATTCCCCTATAATGTAATCGCCAACATAATATTTGCATATCGGTGTGAACATGGCCACTGTTGCAATATCGATAAAACAGGAACTGCCTTTGTTAATAGAGCGTGTTGTATTTTACTTTAGATATACGGTGATATTTATTTAAATTAAAAAAAAATATATATTCGAAGCTAGCTGTACCCGCGACTCCGTCCACGTGAAAAGTAATGTAAAACAACAATGAGTAATAAAATCATCGGAATGTGTTAAGTCCATTTACTTATCTACTTTTCTCTCGTATTTAAGTCGCGTCGTCATTCAAATTACAATAACTTTTGGTACAGTGAACCGATTTTTATAAAATGAAGACTAAATGCTATTCGGGTATATGCTTTATGATTTTCTTTTATCATTATTAATCGTGAACGTAGTACTTTAACAGTGATGCGTGTTCAAACAAATAGACAGAGAGATAGACAACTAGCTGGTGGTAGAAGCACGCTGAAGCTATTACTGGTTTCAGCATGTATGGGTCGGCTCGCTCGGGGTAGTACCACCCTCTCATAGAAAACCGACGTGAAGTAACAGTGCTTGCATTGTTGCGTTTCATTCGGCTGTGAGAGCGCCAGAGGTCCACATTCCCCCCTTCTCCCTCCCCTTCCCCCAAACACAGATTGGCAACACACTTTCAACTCCACTGGTGTTGTTAGTATCTATGGACGGTGGTGTTCACTTAACATCAGGCGACCCACCTGTTCGTTTGCCTGCTATGACAATAAAATAAAAAAGACGGATTTGCTGAGAATGATTGCAATGTATGTTATTAATTATTCCAAGACACGCGCAACGATTTTTTTCACAAAAATCGGAAAAGTACAAACACTTTAGATTTACATTCTCATTATATTATTCTAAATTATAAATATAGTTATGACGAATAAAAGATATCTATCCACTATAGATATCCATAATATCTATAGATAACAATACTATAGATATCTATCCACTATAGATATCCATAGTATCTATAGATAACTATATTATAGATATCTATAATATTTCAACAATTTCAGTTATCATTGCGGTGTATTAAGTTACTAAGAAGAATACGACACACAACTGTATATGTAGATACTAAATGATTGATTTCAAATATTATTAATTGAAACAAGTATAGCGATGGATTGGTAAAAGTTGCAGGAATGTGTTAGATGCGAGCAGTGCAAATTTAGTTGTTGTGGCTTTCTTTAGATGAAGCCTACGCTATGTAGTATATATCTTTTAGCTGAACGAATGACTGAACTTTACCCGCGATATGGTTGGAGAGAATGTATTTTAGTTTCGAGCACCGCAAAATCAATTATTGTGACAGGCTTGCGGTAAGGTCTATGCCCTGTAGCAGATATATTTTAGCTGAATAGGTGGATGAACTGAAGTATTGATATATTTGAAGAGAATGTAGTTATGTGCCTGATGGTAAGCACAGTACAATCCAAAAACAATGGCGCCACCGAGTTACGCAGTATCCATCGCCGGTCGCCGCTGTTATGACGGCCTGCGAAAGGTTGGATATGCACAGGCTGATCTCGAAACGCGACCAGCAGAAACGAATCACTATGACGGGCTTTTTCGCCATATATATGGTGGTTGCGACCATTCGCCATTGCCTCGTTTGTTATTCAGCAGGGTGCATCACGTGTAAGTGAGGTTGGCTTGGATGTCTCAAGTTTTCGATGTTATTCGACATCCCTTACACCCCAAAACACCTCGTTCTCACTGTTTCGTTATTTCATTCATCGATAACTACTAGAGTACTCCACATTCCTTTCAGTTGTATTATTTTCTTAAACTCAACACATAATGTGGCTTCTAAAACTTATTTAGTAAAAAGACGTTTTGATCACCGTACATAAGTTCTTACTTTTAATGTAATAAGATAGAAACATATCTTGTTACACATCGGTCTGTAGTGATGACTATTACAAAGCTGTTCACACAGCGATAAAGCGCAATAGGCGTCCATAAACCATAATGGTTTACGTTATACCGTAAATGCTCTGTTGGACAAATTGAGTTTCTCCTCACTATTATACCCGTATATCAACTATACGGATAGCTGAAGAGTGAGTGTAATCTTGAGCATTGGGATAGATATCTGTTTTTGTATTGATTTCTCTAGATAATAAAATCAGAAGAGTCAAAATATTGTATAGTTAAAATGAGAAGAAAGAATAAGATTTTATCGTTCGAAGTCATCACGGTTCCAAGATACATTTAAAAAAAAATGCCTTATTAGAAATATTCAACAAAAACACCCCCATTCCGTTACATGCTACAGTACAATTGAGTGATAGATACTACATCGCTTTTCACAGCACAGTACGGACGGTGTATGGAACCAAAGACAGTGTAGTGTTTATAATGTTAAAGCATTTACGATCCGATAGGTTTCCGCAGGAGCTACTAATTTGTTAGTAAATCTTACGAATTTATTGCCTTGGGCAAAAGTACGATTGAGGAATTTACTGTAGACAATATTCAATGCTAACATCATGCTATTAAAAATCATAAGACTGTATTTATTACCTGATTATGAAATCGTAATTGTTAATGACTTCAAAGGTTTACTGGGGGAACTGGAAATTTATAGGCTAGTTTTATTATATATATTTACTAGCGGTCCCGGGGACGTAGTCCCGCCCTGATTAAAAAAAAAATCTTGACAAATTATATACCAAAACGTTCCCCATGAATCACTTTATCCACTGGTCAAAACCGCTTGAAAGTCCGTTTAGTAGTTTTTGAGTTTATCGCGAACAGACAGACAGACAGACGCGGTAGGGGACTTTGTTTTTACTATGTAATGATACATGAAATAAAAATATAAACCTAACGTAACTGCCCTTTTAAAATTATGGAAAGAAAATTGTTGCATGTGTCCTTGGAATAAGTAATAAAATGTATATCAAACATATTTCAAATGTATGTCTGTCGGTTTGTTTGGACAGGAATTACTGCGTTTACGATAAAACCTTACAAAGAAAATCATAAGGCATATCCTCGAGTAACGTTTAGTCTTAGTTTCATTAAAATCGGTTCACTCTATCAAAAGTTATTATAATGTTAACGACTACGCGACTTAAGTACGAGAGAAAAGTGGATAAGTAAATGGACTTAATATTGATGATTTTATTTGTCACTATTTTTTACATTAGATTCAACGAAGAACGGAGTCACAGGCACGGCTTTTTTATGTCATAGGAGGCAAACGAACAGGCGGGTCATCTGATTTTAAGTGATCACCGCCGTCCATATACACTAACAACACCAGGGGAGTCGCTAATGCGTTGCCAGGCTATGTTTGTGGGAGGGGACGAGGGGGATGAGAGGTGGGCTCTCACTAACCTAACGAAACGCAACAATGCAAGCACTGTTACTTCACGTCGGTTTTCTATGAGAGGGTAGTACTACCCCGAGCGAGCCGACCCATACATGCTGAAACCAGTAATAGCTTCAGCGTGCCTCTACCACCAGCTAGTTGTAAATAAATGTTACCAATACTTTGAATCCATTTTCTATGATTGCCAAATTTGTTATTGTATCCAATGAATGCTGGTATAATCATACTAGCATGTTGCCCTACGGTTACAAACCAATAATTTCGACGACCTTTGATATAACGAAAACAATGTTTTCCACGAATGTTTATAGTAAGTTAACTGCTCGGGGCTTTATTTGAATTTATAAGCAATCGTGAATACTTTATTTGAAACGTTTCTCTTTTTATTTGCGAATTTAAAAACACTGCAGTATAAATTAAATAACACAAAAAATATATGTCTTTTAACTAATTCTACAAGTTGGAATTAATATTTACTTTCTTAGTTATAAGAAAAAAAACTACAATATACATGTATTGAAAGCTGTTCCATAATTAAGATTACAATGAAAATGAATCGTAAAATACTATATTTAAATACGTGGAATTTTAAAATAATATTTCTGTATTGATATGCTATAATTTTTAACTGATTTCACAAAGGAGGTTGTCAACTCCCGTGTGTTTGTTTGTTTGTTACATTCAGAATTTACTCATTTATAAAGCGATTTGCAAAATTATTTTCAAAGGAGCTCCGTTCTCACAACATTAGCACTAGTAGGTATTGGTTTACAACAATCCTGGACTAAATAAGTATGTAACTACAGTCAAATATGTTCTAGTGCATTCTATTATAATAGAGTCGATTTTATCTTTTGTTAACATTATCTTATTGTTCCTCTTTTAGAGTTAGCTAAATAAATTTTACTAAGTTATTTTGACCAACCGAAGGGAAGCATTTTGGTAAATTCTATATTCTTATAAACAAATATTGAACCACAACTACACCGGATCCTTACTAACAATCTGCTTTATAAACATGGAATAGCATCTCGGCTTCAATATTATCAAGCTTTAGAAAAATCTGTTATGACGCTTTTTAAACCTCCTAAACTGAATAATGTTAATGTGATTTTAATTAATGATCCAATCTAGTGCTATATTTTAGTCGAAGTAAACACTAAATATATAAAATAAATAAGCCTGACATTAATATTTAAAACATCACATCAGATACATCATACTTAGCTGAAAACCCTTTCGAAATAAGATATTCCATATGATATGCACGGAACCGACATAAAAGATTCCCATGAATAAGGAAATGTTCCTGTCAAAAGGTAAAAAGATGGGTTCTTTTAGAAAATATGTATTTTCAGCTATATAAATCTTCAAGTTAGAATGGTAGGAGCAAATACATTTTATAGGACGTTATTTGAGATCGAATAGTCAGCTTAATCTAACGTTGCATTTATCTTTTGCTTTGTTTTCGTTTACCGTGTCACTGTTATTGAAAGGATAAGTGTTTATGAAGATAAAAGATAAGAAAATTCTAAAATATGTTTTGTATGTGTTAATAAGTACATTGTGATACAATACGATAAATATACACAAAACAAAAATGACTAATAAAATAATTGTGTATGACAAAGAAAAACCATAATGCCAATAGAAAATTTTCTAGTTCAGTAATAATTCTTGACTTTATACATGTTTAAACTAGCTTTTGCTCAAGGATTCGCTCATATTGGTATAGAATTGAACTATTCCTCAGAAAAAGAACCTTTAGGTAGGTACTTTATGTCCTTTTCTGTATTATTACAGGACTATTTCAGTAGTTTTAAGGTATGAAAGAGTATCAAACAAATACAATTTTGCCTTTATCATTATATTAATACGTGAAGCCTAAACTTTGTATCCCTTTTTAAGGGAATTGGGCAAAGGGATTAACGTGAAATTTGGCATAGTTAAAGTTTATATGGAGGAGAAGTGCAAAAACCTATTTATTTTATATAAAATGCATTAGAAGTGCATTAAATTAATTAAAATATGCATTACTCACACTTATGCTTCAATTTTACACAACTTATACACACATGTAAATAAAAAAGATATTTTGACATCTCTCAATAAAGGACTTCAAAAAAGGTTGTGAAGGAGGTTGCTATGCTCGACTGTATGTATTATTTTACTCTTACGTTCCAATTACCCTTTTTCATTCTACATTCAACAATGATATTAACCCTAATAAAATTCAAACTTAAAAAAATCAATGAGCTATGGTCGAATGTTGCGACCAGTGGGCGCCCACTAGTAATATTAGATAACTAATTCAGTTAACATGTTACAGCTAAATAAACCTAATCCAAATTAAATATTTTATATAGATTTATGATTGAATCAACTCGCACCTGTATTACGCAGCGCCAGACTATACTAAATTAAACACAGACTGATGGATGTACACACCTGTATTTGATCAATCATTGTATCCTAATAACTCATACGTGCACTTTATTAAGCGGTAATGAATTAATTATACCAGTACAATAAATGTTTGGTAGTTTTCAAAACGCTGTCAATAATTACAGAGCTATCGAAATAAAATTCTAAGAAGTAGAATTATAAATCAGAGCATCATCATCATCATTACCCTTATCCCAACAACGGCACAACATGTTTTCTTTTTCCACTCTATCCTGTCAAATGTCATTTCAGTATTCGCACCTTTCACGCACATATCATTTTTCACATAGTCCATCCATACCTTTTTCGGTCTTCCTCTACCCGTATATCCGTCCATAAATATACTCAACACTTTTCTAGTTAAATGGTCTTCATCTCTCCTCATGACATGACCATACCATGCTAACCTATTACTCCTCAATTTATATAGATTTGTCACTGTCACTGGTGCCATTTTGAAACTTCCTCTGATATACTAATTCTTAATTTTATCCATTCTAGTCACACCACACATCCACCTTAACATTCGCATCTCTGCCACATGTAATTTTCTCTCATCCGTCTCTTTCGTAGCCCAGCACTCAGATGCATAAAGACTGGTCTTATCATAGAATTATAAATCAGAGCAAAATTATTAAACCCTTGTGTAGTTTTTTTAACGCGTGTCATTAAACAGGTGATAAAAGAAGATCACACTTATGACACAAGTGCGGTCATACTTATTACTACCATAATGCAGCAATGCCTATGCTGTTATGTTATTATTTAAACAGTGTGCTGGACAACATATAATGCCACAAAAGACTTCCAACTCAGTCTTCAAAAGCAGTAACCTATGATGATTACCTTCAAGATGTGGATCATTCGACATTAATTGTCGCAGCCATAGTCTATAATGACCACATAAATACCACCAGTGTACTACATGCTGATTTGCTACTTTATAACAAAATACAAGATCATTTGTACTACAAAGTTGCAATGCTGCTTTGTTTTGGTAATGGTAAAAATAATGGTTTTAACGGTGGAATATCATTCCGATCTCTGTAGGTTCGAAAATCGACATGTACCAAAATTTTTTTCGGAATTCGCGTAATTTAAATTGGTAATACTATTGACTGACGGTGCATGAAAACATAGTGGGGAAGCCCGAGCCTGAGAAATGTTCTTGTACTATTGTATGTAGGAAAACATGGAATTGTGGATTTCTCAGAGTTTGAAATCGCCAATATGTCGTATTTCATCATTATCTTCTTTTGGAAGGAGGTCTATGCCCCTACAATGGGTCGGCAGTGGAACTATAGTTACTTGATTTCTTAATTGAAATTGCTTATAAGAGAACACATTTATCGCAGATTTATTTTAAATGAATCCATTTAACCGGCACAACGGAATAGTCTGATTATCCCATTTCCACATAGATTTATAAAGCAATTAACTAGTGCCAGCAGACTGCAGTGCGGAACCCCTCACTAAACCCGGTTAAATGCGAACGACGGTTCCTAAACTAACTGTGAATCCACTGCATTACCTCTATTCCGTGTTTCACAGGCATATTTAGTTTTAATATTAGATAGACTTTGTTATTTTGCATTCACGGTTGTCGCTGTTTTCGCATTTGGATTTCATTCATTTCCCGTATCCAAGTTATAAAATGTTTGGACTTTTGAGGGACTGATTTTTTTTTTCATATAGTACGGCAAAATAACTCCACTGTGCCTGATGGTAAACACAGTACAATACAAAAACAATGGCAATCACCAAGTGACACAATATCCATCGCCGGTCACTGTTGTTATGTCAGCCTGCAAAAAGCTGGATATGCACAGGCTGATCCCGAAACGCGATCCGCAGAAGCAAATCACTATGACGGGCTTTTTCGCCATATACATGGTGGTTGCGACCCAGTCAGGCTGTAAAACCCTACCACCCCGGTTTCGCCATTGCATTATTCGTTAATTAGCAGGGTGCACTACGTGCAGGTGAGGCTTGGGTGTCTCAAGTCTTATGATGTTATTCGACACCTCTTACACCCCTAATCCCATGTTAAAATACATTCAAATCCAAATTGTCACCTAACTGTCTCCTTTTTTTTATTTGATATAGTATTTTATTTAAAAACTAGACCTATGCGAGTTTATTGGTGAATACTCTCGATGAGTATCCCACTGATGCTAATATTTCAAAGACCATAAGAAAAAATGGCGTGCTAGCATTTAGCGTGCTCAAAGAGCGTGAAAACTAATGCCTGGTAATTCCTGTGTCAAAAAATTATAATTACAAATATTACTTCTGTATGGTTATGGTTCTGTATGGTCGCCGTGTTTCTCGGATCATGCGTGTAGATTAAATAATATTTTGGGCATTGTGATTTAATGTAGGTAGATTAAAATCCTATGACGCTAAAAATACAAACGTTTACTATAGAAATTAGGTATACTCTATACAGTGTAAATAAAGGTGAAAATTATATATTACTAGCAATCATCCGTGATTTCGTCCGAGTTAATTTATAATGTAAAACTTAACAACAATGAAGTACAGCCTAGCGTGATAGTATAAGGAGTAGATATAGAAGTCGTAGTAGTCGAGTGGTCTGACCAGTGGAAAACCAATTCAATGTCAGCAGGTTCGAATTTTATCACAATTTGCGTAAATTTACTGATACCTTTTTCTTTCTTTTATTATATCATAGGAGGCAAACGGATATGTGGATCACCGCCGTCCATAGACCCCTGCAACGGCAGGGGAGTCGCAAGTGCGTTGCCAACCTGTCTTGGGGGAGTAAGGGAAGGGGGAAGGGGAGGTGGGACCTCCGGCGCTCTCACTGACCGAACCAAACGCAACAATGCAAGCACTGTTACTTCACGTCGGTTTTGTGTGAGAGGGTGGTACTACCCCGGTCAAGCCGACCCATTCATGCTGAAACCATTGATAGCTTCAACATAGCTCTACCACAAATATAAATGGGTAAAACTATTGGCTGACGACGAAGGAAACCTAAAACTGAGAAATGTTCTTGTAGTCTTGTCTGTAGCATGTGGGAAGATATGAAACTATGTTTTTTTATATTTGAAATGCCAATACGTTGTGAGCTGGTGTGTTGATTATGCTCATACCGCTTCCTTCCTTTAGGAAGAGGCATATGGCCCGGCAGTGCGTTCTTGCAACTGATTATATGAAAGCACTTAAGCGTACTAAATTTCATAGTGTTAATGTTCTTATTTCTATCGTTCTTAGTAATATTAATTTTTATACATACATATATTATGGAAATATAGTAATTCCAATTAAGGGATGTGGACGAGGAGCCATTGGTTTAGGTAAACATTGAACATACATCTCACAAAATTGCATTAACGCTCAACTCCCGGCGCTGTTAAGCTTAAAAGCCGTCAATATTCCCTACATAAAATGACAAAATAAAAAGCTTACGCCTTAATAATTCACCGACAGAATTTTAGTAACATTTTGGACTCAACGTTGTTGTCTCTCCTGAACATTTTTTTCTATTCACAGTTGTTTATCAAGAGAATTATAACGGTTTTGAGAAACAAATGAATATAGTTAATTTTTTTAAAATATTATACTCTAATACAGATAATCAATTTTTTTTAATTTATTTTCGTTATTTCTGTTGGGAGACTTCGAGAGCGAGTAATGTGAAATGCTTTTCCTTTCACGCCTATTGGTTTCTGCATGATACCTGCTTGCTCCCACGTTGCCATAAAGACCAATCAACGAAGAAGGAGACGATCTGGACGACGACATAACATGACGAAGAGACGAAATTGAATGATTATTTCACGTATAAGATTTTTTTTTGTGTAATTTACATGTTTTTTTCTCGAATTTACTAATCGCTGCTAACCTAAAGAGTTTTTACCTATTTACCAGGCCCTCGTCAAACTGGCGGAAAGCGTAAGTATACTAAAGTTGCCGAAACTTGACTCGGGCTTTTGCCTGGCAAGAAATTCCGCGAATTGTATTAAACTAAAATTATGCAAACTAACTTGTCATACATATATACTGAATACACGCTGTATAAATGAGAATATGTATTTAGAATGTGACAATTTTCTTTTAAATTTACTTTTGGCAACCAATCTTTAGATTATTCCTGCCATTGTTAAATAGTTAATAGTATTAAGTTAGTGTCGTGCGATCATTTCACGGTCAATGTTTATGTTCTAACAAAGTTGGTGGCTCCTTTGTTACAACTTTCCAGGTAATCTTTGTAGCATCTCAGAATTCATGGTCCGTGGTATTATTTTCCATTCACTTTACTTACGCACAATAAACATGCAAGCATGCACCAGCACTACATGACAGACTAAAATCCCGCAAAAAACACCCAATGTGACAATTTTACTACAATACCTTTGTATCTGTTACGTGTGCATGCAGGAATGAAGTACAGTATCGTCTGTTTTGTTAGCTAGTGATGAATTTGAAGACCACTGTAATGCACCAGCAGAGTGCTCGAGGATTCCATGTAAGGACCTAGTTTATTAATATAACTACGTTATTTAACTATTAGAAAGAAAATTACATTTATTCAGCACACACAACACTTATTTACATAAAATACTTCAAGTGAGATAAGTGTTTCAAGGAGTAAAAAGGTCTTTGTCTCAGCATAAGCTGCAGGCTCGCAAGTGCAAGCATTGCAGCGCTGATTTTCAGACAAGACCTGCTTTATTTCAAACACACGGATGTATTTATACCATATTTTGAAATTAATATTGGCACATGCATACTATAATGTAACCCAGTATTGTCTATTACAATCTATAATTTACGAAATTACGTGTAACATTTCACGAAACTGCGAAATTAGATATCACTTTCAAAATTACAGAAATACAACGTAATAGTGATCTATTTTGACGATGGTGCCATCTCTTGTCAGTGTATTTCAACTAAACGCAATAAGCATTATTACCTCGTGAACAATATCTTTGTTTCCTTCGTTTGGTTCAACGCTATATATTCTAATTACAAAATATTATATAGAGTTAATAGTACGATATACTTTCAAAGAAAGTTCGTATCACGCGATGGGGTTGTCGCGTGAACCGAGCTTTTTCGTGTAACAGCCGAAAGTTTGTGTAATAAATGACTCTTAAATCAGTTGAAAACATGTGTTTCTGGTCCGTGATTAAAGTTTAATAGTTTCTGTGATTTATTATCATCAGTCTATAAACCTACGGTGCAGGCGATGATTATAAATGACAACTTCAGTTATTCGTTTCCAATTTACAGACTACATTGCTAATATTTTGAACTCTTACTAAGTGAATTAAATTTTAATGATTTTAATTAATTAAACTGTACATTATAAATTAAGGGATTCTTTCTTGGACGCTGTATGGAGAAATTAGTCAGAATGTCTACATCTGACTAAATCATTATTCTTTATTTGTCGGTTACATTTATGGATCGGTTAATGAATTTATTACTCTAGATAGGCTTGCAGGCCTGTTTGACAGCGACGACTGCCCTTGGAGTTATATATCACTATGGTCACCGTTGTTTGTTTTTTAGATTGCATTATAATTGCTTTTATATAATAAAAAAAAACTTTCTCGTACTCAGATTAAAAATAAAAACATCCGACCTTATATAATCTGTAGACGATTGAAGCATTGAAGGTAGACCACATCATGGCATTTGATATCATTATCGGTCTATACACCTTACTTAAAACTGAATGTCAAGTAATATAAACAATGCCTTTTTTATCGTAGCACGACAAAGTGTGCCTGATGGTAAGCACAGTGCAATCCAAAAACAATGGCGACTACCAAGAGACAAACTATCGATCCACGGTCACCGCTGTCATGTCACGAATTATTAGCTAATACCGCGACTTCATCCGCGAAGAATCCTATTTTAAAATGCAGTGATAGTTAAAATCATCGAATGTATTAAGTCCATTTACTTATTTACATTCCTCTCGTATTTAAGTCGCGTCGTTATTAGAATGACAATAACTTAAAAAAAACCAAACCGATTTAAGTGAAATGAACTAAATCTTACTCGAAGATACGCTTTATGATTTTCTCGAAGAGGTTTTATCATGCACGCAGTACTGTAGCAGTAATGTGAGTTCAAGCAAACAGACAGATAGATAAACAGACATGTCGAAAAAGGATTGAAATGTATTTTATTACCTATTCCTAGACACTTGCAACATTTTTTTTGGCACAAGAATCTAAAAAGTACAAACACGTGTGATTTACATTTTTATTATATATATGTAGAGATAGCTTATGTTTTATTCTGATGTATAAGCTATATTACGGTTTAATATCATCAAAAATCCTTTCAGTAGTTTTTGCGCGTACGAGTAACAAATATCTTCCCATTATCAGAAAGTTACTCGGTTTATAATATTTAAATCTGTACGGACAAAATTATAAACACAACCGCAAAACGTTCGCAGACATAATTTATGTTACTAATAGCGTAATATCATTTAATGAATACTCGTGGCGGTAATAAATTTGAAAACATGAAAAATGTAGTCCGAGTTATAAAATGACAGCGTGAAACTTCGGTCGTAATGCGTTATTGTTATTTTTTTTGTGGTTTTATTTAGTAACTCGTCATTTCAGCCTTCTAATAACGTATTTGGGAACAAACGAGTTATGCTCCAGTCCAAAGTTGATCACCAATTGCATCACTTATAAAATACATTATTCCCATGTAATGCATTACAAACTATTGTAAACGATCTTTATTCTTCTGCTGATTGTTTATCCGATCTCCGTTATAATTATTGTCAATGAAATAGTCTATCGATGTTATCACAACACGCAAAAAAAGGAAGCAATATACGAAAACAAGTAGATGTGAAAGAGTCGCTCATAATACTCATACTCAAAATCACGGTACTAAACAACAAATATTCATTTCATTGTCATCATTATCGAGAAATACTAATAAGATACGAAACAGCAGAATAATTGATAACAGTTTATAACAACAACTAATAATAAATTTTATGAACAACTGACTTATTAAACGGAACTTGTGACGCCGCACATTTAGTAACGCGGTCCGAGTACCCGCTACAACGTTAGCCGTTTTCATTACTCTGTCTTGTCCGGACCGTTATTAGGTCAATAATATAATAAATATATCCGAAATAAGTAGTACATTATTTATCACTACACACATAGCCCCAAACAAACGTATTTGTTTTTTTATTTCTAATTTTTTTTTATTTGTAAGAAATCTTCTAGTTAGCTCATAATAATGTATTTCATTTTACATGATCTTGTGCAAAAGCGTTTAAGAGGATTATAAGTTTTAACCACGTCAATAAAAAATAGTTTAGAAAAATAATAAAATTCTGACACTGGCAAATATACAAACCGCGCCTCACTAACGAAACGAGACAGCCAAAAAAACCATTTTTTCTCAAATATATGTTTTTTTTAACTCGCGGTCGCGTCTCCTTTAAGCCATATAGCATTATAACCGTTCTCGTCCCCCGGGACGCATTCACGGCGAAAAACAATAAACGCTAAGTTGTCCCGGGACGCGGTGTGGACGTGGCTTGTATGATCAATCGTCGCAAATGTTGCGGAATTAAAAATAACGATTTAACTCATATGTCACGAGCCGGCGGACGTCCCGTACATTTTGATAACATCGCCTCGAGGCATAGTACAAGATACCGACGTGAAATTTTTATTTTATCGGAACTAGTATTATATGCGTATGTATCATTGATATACAAAAACTCAAGATACACAATTAACGTCTCACAGCCGGCACATAAAAATGAGTGCATAATTTTGGATTATGCAGTCTTTTCAAATAGTCTCGCGTCTCTTGCGCCCTTGTAAAAATAACTTTATAACAGCTTCACTCAGGTAAGGTTGAATTTACAAAATCATAAGTCTATGACATAACTATAACCACGTATGTTTATTGGGGAGTTTTCGTGACCGGTTTTGAGCGTTACTTTTATTCGAGACTGTGTGCCTAGATTTTTTACATTTCAATGGGATGTATACAAATATTGTAAAACAGTTTCTTGAAGTGCGTTGAGTGCTATTTTTGGCAAAAGATAAATTTGTAATCTAGCGTCATTACGTTCGGCACGTTCGCGTTATGCCGGCCATTACGACTGCATCCTACCTCAGTTACCGGCCGTATTGCGCTTGCACGGCTTGCCTCAGACTAATGAAAAGATAAAGAAAAATTTAAGGACTTCGAAAGTAAGTCGGGGAAAAAACGGTCTATCGAAAACGTTTCTTACGAACGCTGTCTTAACGATGAGAGATATATGATTGAGTTCTAGAGAAAAGTTGTAGAGCTCGATAATGAGTATAAAAAAGTTAGCGACAGATATGTCTAACTTTTATATATAAGTCACTTAAAGTATTTTTTAAATTTTAAAAATAATTTAAATCGTTAAGTAATGTTTGTGTCGTTTGAAGTAACAGTGCTTGCATTGTTGCGTTTCGTTCGGTCAGTGAGAGCACCGGAGACCTACCTACCTTCCTCTGTCCCCTCCTTCCTCTACCCTAAGGGGGTAAGCCCCATTCCCCCCAAACAGGTTGGTAACGCACTAGCGACTCCCCTGGTGTTGCAAGTGTCTATGGACGGCGGTGATCACTTAACATCAGGTGACCCGCCTGTTCGTTTGCCTCCTACATCATAAAAAAAAATGTTTATTGGTCATATTGTCAACAACAATTATGAATTCTTATCAATATGTAATGATATAATAACTAAGCCACAGCAACGCGTGGCTGAGTCAGCTGTTTACAAAATGTTGTTACCATAATAGATCTTATATCAATATAGGCGAACTTAAACAAAATACCGCGGTTTGTATTGTATGCCTCTATCACTTAAAGACGCAAAAAAAAATGCATCAGATAAATTCTGAGAATAATACAAAAATAACATTCCCCTAACTTTCAAAAACTTATCTGGCCAGTCAATACAGTCTTTGTTTTGACGTGACAAAATTAAACAAATGTTTGTGAAACTAAACAAAAGTTTCAGAAATAATTGTATTATTCGCTTTAGAGAACATTCTTTAAATTGAGATTTGTTTTTGTAGCAATTTAAGATGCAACACTGTATAATATACCAGAGTTATGAATTTTACTAAAACTTACTGATGGGAGTCAAGGGTGCGGCCGATCCTCTATTACCTTTTCATCTTCTTATGGGATTTTTCAGTTGCAACTCGCAGTTCTGTGTTAACTGTTTTATGCAGCCAAGTTTTAAATAGAACATATGTTTGTACATGTATTATACTAATTAAGAATACATAAATAAAAGAAAATTCAGGTTTAATTTACAATACGGACAAGATTACAGTAACAAAACTAACAAAATACAATGTCTTTTCAAGAGTAACGTGTGCTACATTGTCACGCGCCGCCATTTTGCGCGCGCTGTTGTTTCTATACACAACACGCTCGGGCGAAGGCATTCGAACATTCAGCCAATTCTTTTGTTTCGAGAAAAAAATATTCATTTACCGGTCGTTGTTTTTAATTTATCGTATTGTTGCTTCCAACGTTCTTTTCGTTTCGCTGCGATAAAAATCCATTTATTAAGGGTCAACAATAATAGGTAGAACGGTTTTATTCTGGCTGAAATTATGTTCAGTCTTTGTGTATTTCTGGATCACTGTGCAAGTATCGCAAACCGTATTATTTTCTACGAGACTTTCGCTCCAATGTATTTTTTATTTATTTATTTTAGTAAGTTTCTTTTCATTACTTAATCCTAGTTGTTCCTGTGGATCTGCACGCATTTGTTATTGTTTGTCTTAATTATCTTTATGTACCCACATAATTTTTCTGTATATGTTCATGTGATTGAATTCCTCCTTAATAGCTGAACAGATTTGAAGAATTAAGAAACTTGTAATAACATTAATTACCTACTCGACAATGGCAGTAACAATCTACTAGATCATTAGAGCCCAAAAAAATTTTTTTTCCAATACTCGCGGCCGTAGTTTTAGTGCCATCTAGTGTGAGTTCTAATACTAAGAATAGCATAAAACACACAGATAATAAATTATCATGGTGACTAGTAAAATGATGTTGAGGTTTATCAATCTCATATACATACTATAATTTTCTTATATATTGATTAGTGATTAATTCCATATTATATTATACATTTGACATATACTTTCTTTAGTAGAAAAGTACATATTATATATAGAAATAAACGTTAAATAGCGATAGTGAATATCGGAAATTATTTATGGCTAGCTTCGACAAATTTCAGATGGTTTCATTCATCGAGGCATCCAGACGAACGGAATACCTCAATATACAACGAACTATATTATATGCGGTCCAACTGTAAGCGGGTAGAGGTTTAATGTGATAAAAAAAATCATTATCATGATGTTCCCACTACGATATCAAATAAAATATGTAATGGACTGTGTAAGAAATTTTAAACTTCCAACTTAACTAACAGTGCAGATTTACAACGCGCGATTTTTTTATAAAAGCATAAATAGCTAACATGCAACGAATAAACAACACAATGAATATAAGTTGCGGGTTTTTCTCAATTTGCACTGGTATCCTATCATAGTTACCATAGATTTCACTTATGTTTGAGAAATATTATGACAGGATTTTTGAAATACAACAGTTTTCAAGCGAATTCATTACCTCGCGTAATTTTTCTCAACTTTACGTATACTCCCTATATCAAGAGTAATAATTAAATAAATGTCTCTTGGCTTGCACTGAGAGAATCATCAAATTGGGTGGAGTCACTGTCGTACTCGAAAGATAAGCAGTATCAAATAGAATGAAATCAAACCACGGCTAATTGTTTCGACGGAATCGCTATCACTATGACCCCACCACAAAGAAGATTATTAAAGTATTCAGCGCGCGAGAACTGAATAAAAATTTCCTCTTATACGCGAAATGAACGGGACGGTGCTATGTATGAGAAAATATGGTTTTTCCTGCTTTTAATTTGGTGATATTAAATTCAGGGTTCACACTCATGGAATTAAATGAAAGTCCCTGTGGGAAAAATATCTCGTATATTATTTACAAGATAGTATCAGCTGTATCAACTGTGTGAAATTACTTTGTTTATACTTTATAGGTTTTAGTTTGACCACGATCTCATTTCATAATTTTTTTTAAATTATTTATTTTAAGTCTAGGATATGATATATTCTGTATGTATAGTTATCATTAAACCGATCTGGACCTAAACACAGCTTACATTGTTGAAACAGCGCGTATGTGTGAAAATATAAAAAAAAAACTAAACTAAAATTTTACTTCAAAAAATAGTCGAAGCTGTCAAAAGGACTACCAACAGAAGTGAAAACCCAAAACAAAGAAATAAAAGTGTTTCTCTATTGAATTTTCATATTAATTATAGTGCAAATTACAATATTTAAATTTCAGAATTTGTTTATTGAATTTATCAACATTACTGTGGTTTTCATATCCATTGACACTCGGAGCAATAATTATATACATTTTTATAAAGTCTATTAATCAATCGAACGTATAATGAGCTCCAAATATCAATATTACATGTACACAGACCCCTATACTACACGTCTTCAAACTACGGCAGAGATAAGAAATTTTGAACTTCTTTGTTTATGGCGAGATGGTTGTTGTAGTGTATCTGTGGAGGCGCGTAGGCCTGCTTAAATTTGTGGGGGAAAGGAGAAAATAGGATAGGGAGTGTAATACAGATTGTACTGTGCTTTATTCGGATACAAGTGCAAACACTTTGTTATGTTAAAAAAATTAGCTCACGTTCTATATAAAACTGTATTCGTCACATTAATTTAGAATTATGGACGTTACACACGGACATAACGATGGGCGAATTTGTCTCCGAGCCAAATACACTAAGTTGCTTGAATAATTGTAATCATATTTTCTATTTAAAATTATTATTGCGTCGGCCTAGACGTAAAATATATATGTTACTTTAACGAATGTTAAAGGACATTTTATACATTGTCGTATTAAAAAAAAAAATTATATTTTGAAAATATGAATATTTCAATAAATAGAGAAAGCTTTCCTGCATCATGAAAACGTGTGAATGTGTACAGTTAAATGGGAAAAATTTAATAAAGTCAGAGATATGCATGATATTTGCAGACTCGAGCACCGATGGTTCTCTTTCCTCACGCTATACACTTACGTATTTCTCTTGCACAGTATCTGCTGGAAAGTGTCACCAAAAATTTATTGATAATCATCTCCGACGTGTAAAAATATCTCCTCAGGGTTTGTAGGATTGATTATTTAGAGACAAAATATACTGACTACGTCGCAACTGCCCGTCATCTCAATACGGCCAAAAATAAAAATTTGCAAACCTCTTTGTTCTTATTAAGATGGGTGCTATAGTATAGCTACGTATACTACCTCACGTGATTCTATAATATAAAACAGATCTTAGGACAAGGTTCAACATGTTTTCGGAATATTCACCGTAATAAAAACGATAAAACGCGCTTCTTGAGTCAATTCTAGTTTAATTGTAAAGCTTGCTTCGTTTGTAATATAGATTGCTTATCGTTAGGGGGGAATGAAATAGCCCTAGTTATATATATTAGTTTTAGTAAAAACAGATTCACTATTTTTGCAAAATTTAGGTTACGGTCAGTTACTTGTTGTTATGCTGTAGGTAATTTCATAATGTCATTATTGAAAAAGATTTAATTACTAAAAACTGTCGTAAAAGTTTTCTTGGTATGAAATATTTTCTTTCTAAGGCTATCTGCAGCTTAGTTATACTAATATAACGCGAAATACCACTCACTAAAGCTATTTTGTAGTTTTGGGGTGAAGGGGTGTCGAATTTGGGGTGTAAGGGGTGTCGAATGTCGATCTGTATTATAGGAGATCATTAACTAGCAATGAATCCTTTCATGCATATGTCAGAAATTATTCAAAAATTTTTAAGCGTGTCTGTGTAACTGCTAAAGCTAAATTTTTAAGCAATAAAGTTCTTGGATCTAGTAATAAGACCAAGACTGTCTGGAATATTATAAATAAAGAATTAGGAAAATCCAAAATTACTGATAATTCGCATAATTTGAATGTTGACGGAGTACATATTTCAAACAGTTCAGAGGTAGTAACTGTTTTCCAAGATTATTTCACTAACATACCTTTACAGGTAACAAAAAATATTACTTCATCAGCCCAAGGTGCGGTATCGTTACTAAAAAATCTGAGTGCACCTATAAATTCAAAATTTAATTTCACATCTATTAGTGCAGATGAAATAATAAGGACTTTTAAACTCTTAAACATGAAACATACCGAAGATATCTGGGGAATGTCGGTAATAGTAGTACAGTCCTTAATTATTAATATTTCATCATATTTGGCTAATATATTTAATCAGTGTATAGCAAAAGGAACCTTCCCCGATTTAATGAAAATAAGTAAAATGGTTCCTTTATTTAAATCAGGCTGTAGGAGTAATCTTGGAAATTATAGACCAATTTCTGTACTGCCGTCCTTAAGCAAAATTTTCGAGAAGATTATGCTTAAACAATTATTAGGATATTTTAAAGCGCAAAAGATTCTGGATGGTCGACAGTTTGGTTTCACAAAATCAAAATCAACTACTGACGCTGGTGCAACGTTACTAAGTCATATTTTTCGAGCTTGGGAGGGATCGCAGGATGCAATTGGTGTGTTTTGTGATCTGTCTAAGGCTTTTGACTGCGTTGACCATAGTACCCTTATTTTGAAATTAAAACACTATGGTGTTTGTGGAGCTTCTCTCGACCTTCTAGTGTCCTATTTAGAAGATCGTTGTCACAAAGTTAGTGTAGACGGGGTTACGTCAGCTGGATCACTGACTCAAATTGGCGTCCCACAGGGTTCTATTTTAGGGCCATTTTTGTTCTTAGTATATATAAATGATCTACCGCTAGTGGTTGATAACTGTGCTGACATGGTTCTTTTCGCGGACGACACTTCAATTATATTTAAGGTAAAAAGAATAGATTCAGAGCTTAGTTATCTAAATAATACTTTAAATAAAATTTCCGACTGGTTTGCGTTAAATAATCTATTGCTTAATGCCAACAAAACAAAATGTATAAGATTTACCTTGCCTAATGTTCGGTTTACTAATAGTAGAATCGAGATCGATGGGAATCTAGTAGGCTTAGTTGACGATACTGTGTTCTTGGGTATTACACTTGATTCAAAGTTACAATGGGGTCCTCACGTAAAAAAATTGGCGGGAAGACTAAGTTCTGCTGCATTCGCAGTTAGAAAGATTCGCCAGCTAACAGATATTGCCACTGCTAGGATTGTCTACTTCGCTTACTTCCACAGCTTAATGTCTTATGGTATTTTGTTGTGGGGTACAGCAGCTGAGGTAGACACCATATTCCTATTACAAAAACGAGCAGTTCGAGCAATTTATAATATGAGGCCTCGCGAATCATTAAAGACTAAGTTTCAGGAATTCGGTATCTTAACTCTGCCCTCCCAATATATTCTAGATAATTTAATGTATGTCCGCAAAAATTCAGATATGTTGGATCTAGTAAAAGACCAGCATAATTTAAATACTAGAAACAGCAACAAATTGGTCATTCCATGCTTCAGGCTCACTAAATCCAAAAACAGTTTTTTAGGTAATAGTGTTAAGTTTTATAATAAAGTCCCAAAACACATTACCGATTTGCCTGATAGTGAGTTCAAGAACCATGTCAAGCGGGTTTTAATATCTAAAGGCTATTATAGGGTGGATCAATACGTGAATGATTGTGACGTCTGGAAATGACGCCCCTCTCTGTGCATCCACTAATAACGAATGTGAATATTTATATTACTATAGAAATATATGACATGAAAAAATAAACCAGATCGAGTTTCTTGCCGGTTCTTCTCGATGACTGGGCTGTTTTCCGAACCGGTAGTAGCTTTGACGTTCATAAGCGCCTTCTCAGGGCCTAAATTGAATAAAGGATATTTTGATTTGATTTGATTTTGATTTGATTTGATTTGAATAACATCGATGAGACATCCAAACCAACCTCGCCTGCAGGTGATGCACCCTGCTGAATAACGAACGAGGCAATGGCGAAAGCGGGGTGGTAGGGTTTTACTGCCCGATTGGGTCACAACCACCATGTATATGGCGAAATAGCCCGTCATAGTGATTCGCTTCTGCGGGTCGCGTTTCGGGATCAGCCTGTGCATATCCAGCCTTTCGCAGGCCGGCATCGCAGCGGCGACCGGCGATGGATAGTGTGTCACTCGGTGGTCGCCATTGTTTTTGGATTGTACTGTGCTTACCATCAGGCACAGTGCAGTCATTTTGCCGTGCTACAATAAAATTAAAAAAAATAGTTTTTATTATTCGTTATTTTACTTTGACGGTAGCTCTACAATTACAGCAAGTTAAATAAATGTAAGTATTATTATTTTTAGAATAGATCAAAATACAATAAACGGTGCAAAACTTGTTTATGAAATTGAAGTCTTTGGGGTTCCTTTTATCCGGAAAAAAATCCCGAAACGTATATGAAACCTATAAAGCAGATAAAAATAGGTCTTAAAGAACTTTTTTCACTAGATATGTACCGTTTCTGAGATATAAAAAAAACTTACATTAACACAGACGAAGCAGCGAGGAAAAGGCAGTATTCTTTACTGTAACTTAAAATAATAATTAACTGAAACATAATTTCGGACGGTGTGGATTTTATGAAACGAAAATATGTAACTAAAAAGGGATAGCTGTATACTTTAGGTTGTGAGAGAATGAGGTAGTATATTCTAAATGTACTCGATATATATACAAAGATAGGGAGCGAGAGAAAACGCTAGATTTCTATGACATCAGTTTTCCTATATTTATAATACTTATATAATGTTGCCGAATATGTTTGTCAAACAAACCGTCAGTATGTATCCCAATCTATTATAATACAACAATAGAGCACGGTGTTCATTACTGTTTAATGTACAACTGAATGTTCAAGCGACAATACAGAGAGGCAAACGATGCATAACTAATTGAGCATTGTTTGTATATATGGTGCTTAATCGTTGTTGACTATACAATGTGACCGTGTGTACTTATACCGCATTAATTAATAGCTCGTCCGGATATTAATATGCTTTAATTATGATATTAATATTTTATAATAGATTCTAAAATATATTTAGTCACTTCCCTTGTTTTTGACCTAGTTTTTTGCGTCGGAAATTTGGTCAAGGAAAATATCGTAATGAAACCATAGCACGGTGGCAGGGCTTTTCCTAAATCCGATTGGGTAGCTACCACCCTCACGGTGAAAATCTACCAACAAGGTATTGGTATATTCCGGCAGGAGTAGTTGAGAGCCTTTCCCTCCCTTTTTTTACGCGGCGAAATCTGTTATGAATACGCCACTCTCTCGGAGGAGAGAATCCGTTATGTCCGACTCGCACGGACTAAAACCCCACGGTGTACGTCTGCCGCTATAGTTGGGGCGACACGAGATCTCTATAGATTTCATCGTGTCGCCCCGGCGGTTGACCCAGCAGCAAAAACGCCGCCGCCGGGCCCCATATTTTTAGGACATAGCTGACTACACACCGGGCGTCTCCTGCATCCTTTGATCAACAATAACTAGATAAAGGGTCGGCGCGAAAGATACGTTTCGGTAAATAAGAGCTCACTTGAAATGTGTGCCCTTATTTTGTTTAGTTTGTTTGAAACACAGCCAATGTAAGCCCGTTTCACATGCCGCAGTGTATTCAAAAGATGCAAAAATAATACCCGAAAAAGCAATTTAACGGCCGGAGTATCTTACTTTCGCTAAATACATGTTGAATAAGTTATATTTTAAGCTTTAAACTAACTAATAATATCAAACTTTGAACAAAATTACCAATTTTAAACCTGTGTTGCAAATGTTTGGCCTCGTCACGCACAAACACGCACAATAACGGGAAAACTTTATTCATTACGTGTTAAGGTTGAATTCACACTAAATGTTGTTTATGTTGTCTTTTCATTTGTGAGGGGAGTACTTTATTACTTTGCTCGTTTTATCGTAAGTATTAGATAATATTTTGAACATTTGTGACTTTATTACTAGGTGTTATGGTTGTAATTAGGTTGAACTTAATACTGTTTTAAAACTTTTTTTCTCCCTTTCTTAGTAAACAAATAGCTACACATAATTATATATCTACGCGGACAGATTTCAGATTCAATTTTGTACGTGACCCTTTATCTAGTTATTGTTGATCGAAGACTGCGTCCGCCGGTTCTGTGCAATGGGAAGATGGGCCCCCCAACCCATCTTCCCATGTCCACCTAGCTTAGTTAAGCGTGTTTAACGTCGCATTAGCGAAGCCTGCGTCAGTCGCTTGGAAATTATAGATATATTATTATAATGTTTAGTAATATCCCATGCCAATGATGTTTTATCGATCATCATTATAATCAGCACTTAAGAGGCTCACTGTAGGGCAGTAAGGCTCATCCCAAAATTAGGTGTATATAAGCACCACACCAGCTCACGACGTATTCAACATATTTCAAACTCCGAGAAATCCACAGTTATATATTTTTCCCACATACGGTAGTACCTACTATAAGAATATTTCTCAAGTTCAGATTTCCTCACAATGTTTTTCTTCACCGTCAGCCGATATTGTTATCAATTTAAATTAGTAAATGTATAAATAATAAAATTTGTTAGTATTATACATTCTGGGGTTCGCACACATCGGATTGATATTTCACCGGTCAAACTAGAGAAGTACCACTACTTTTAATCGATATTATAAATGTTCTGCGACCTATCGTTCCAACCCTAGTTATTAAATTAAAATTAATAAATGTTCAAGCAAATTGTGGAAAGAAAATTTGATGCAATATTTAAAGACATTCGAGAGTAATCTATTTGTGTGCAGAAAAAAAAACACGGCGCTGCAAAAGAGGTCGTCAATCGACTAAGTATGCTTTTTTTATTATAATTAACCGAAACCCATGCCAATCTATTTCAGATATAATACTTTGGAATCATTCCAAGTTACCGCATAGAATTCTGTCGCCTGTCACGCCTTGATATTAAATAAAAATAAGATTTGTATGGATGACGTCGGCGACACTTCCACCGAGCTTTCGTAATATGAAACGATTCGATAGTATAAATACACTCTGTTGTATGTGTAGGAGATATTATTTTGACGGCGACCGTCAAGTTTGGAGAAAAGATCGACAGTAGGTAATCACATAGGTTTTGAAGCGACGACGGCTTAGTTGATATCGTGTTCGGACAGCGTCGATGGACGTAGGTTGGAATTCTTGCAACTGAGTCGTTTTCCGGTGAAAGAGACCATCGTGACGAAACCATCTGGTATGGTTTTTTTTAAGTCCGCCTGGCTACCTACCACCCTCAAGTCGAGGATCTATCGCCAAGCACCTGTTGGTATGTTCCAGCACACGCACTTGAGAGACAGTCCTCCAAGGTTTAGCGCGTTACCATCTTAAACCACATCAAGTGATATTGTGTTCAAACGCTGAAACCTACGAGTATAATAAAAAAAAGTGTGAAGTATAACTTATAGAAGTTATACTTCTTTCGCGTAACAAGATAAAAATCTTTTCAAATTTTTTATCTTTCGCCTTATTCTACGTTTGTAGAAAAAACTACACTAACAATAGTAAAAAGGTATTTAATACATTGAAAGTTCGAATACAAAGAAACAAAATTTTGACTATAGCTAGCTTCAGGGTGTCGGTTTTTCGTGACTGCGTGCGCGCGCATCGTAATAATTTACTCTCATAATTTTTCCCTAACGTGCCAAAAGAAGAATAGCTTCAAAAAATAATTATGTGTTATTAATGTTATTACTCACATTAAAAAATTGGCGAGCAGATTAAGTTCCGCTGCATTCGCAATACGAAAGATTCGCCAGCTTACAGATATTGCCACTGCTAGGTTAGTCTACTTCTCTTACTTCCATAGCTTAATGTCTTATGGTATTCTGCTGTGGGGGACGGCTGCTGAGGTAGACACCATATTTTTATTACAAAAGCGGGCAGTTTGAGCAATATATAATAAGGGACCAAGCGAATTATTAAAGACGAAGTTCCGGGAATTCGGTATCTTAACTCTACCTTCCCAGTACATTCTTGATAAATTAATGTATGTATGTAAAAACTTTGATAAACTGCATTTCGTATAACACCAGCATAATCTAAATATTAGAAACTGTATAAAACTGGTGGTCCCATGTTTCAGACTTAGCAAAACCAGTAATAGTTTTTTAGGTAATAGTGTTAGGTTTTACAATAAAGTCTCAAAGCATGTAAGCGATCTGCGGGATTGTAAGTTTAAGCGCCATATCAGGCGGGTTTTAGTGTCGAAAGGCTATGATAGAGGGAATCAATATTTTTATATATATATTTGCGGGGTGGTCGGGTTTTTGCGGGGTGGTAGGGTTTTTGTGGGGTGGTAGGGTTTTACAGCTAGACTGGGTCGCAACCACCATGTATATGGCGAAAAAGACCGTCATAGTGATTCGTTTTTGCGGGTCGCGTTTCGGGATCAGCCTGCGCATATCCAGCTTTTCGCAGGCCGGCATGACAGCGGTGACCGGCGATGGATACTGTGTCACTCGGTGGTCGCCATTGTTTTTGGATTGTACTGTGCTTACCATCAGGCTCAGTGCAGTCATTTTGCCGTGTGAAGAAAAAAATGTGAACGATGGTGATACCTGGAATTGACTCCTCTCTGTGCATCCACTAAAAACGATTGTATGATGTATTGGAAATATATATGTTAAAAAGATGTACCCGATCGAGTTTCTTGCCGGTTCTTCTCGATGACTGGGTTGTTTTCTGAACCGGAGGTAGTTTTGACACTTCTTTTTTATAACAAAGTCACTACACACGTTTTGTAAGTAGATGTAGTTACGGTATCAACTGAGACTATTGAGAGATTTAAAGTACATCGATCGTTCTCAATGTCATGTAGGTCTATAAGACTTTCGAAATCTGTATGTGTATATATAAATAGGCGAAAAATAACAATTGTTAAGATTTTGATTACTTAGTTTTAGTTCAATGGATTCGAAATACATGTACGTTAGGAAGGTATACATGCCGATTCACCTATGTGTTTCACTAACGCATAAATGTATGATTAGTTTAGCGAGCTTGGTAGGTTTAGATAGATTCGCGATGTTTTCTTTTACCGTCAGTATTACCAACACTAGTAATAAATAATTACTAGTAACAATAGTATTACCAATTTTAATTAGTAAATATACGCGACTTCCGAAAAATTCGTTGGTACATTCATGGGTTTGAACTTGCGAACATCAGATTTATATTCCAACTAAACTATGCCACCACCACTACTTGGTAAAACATAATATGAAATATGTGAAAATAGGGAAAAATAAAGAATCCGTGTGAAGTAACCTAAAGATTACAAGCGCCACTACGCCCACCGCAACTCGCTGTGTGAATATAAATAAAAATATCTACAAACTTTGTAATAATGTTTAACACTCATAACTATAAATATAGTGGGGCGACGTTAATATTGTCACCCACATATTGGACAAGCGCTTACGTGTGTGTATTCTTCGAAACGATTTCTTCAAGGAGTGATTTAAATTAAGTACTTGTCAGAGAGCTCTGAAATCAGTTTGTAATTGTCACAACAACTGATAATGAAATTGATTATTTATACGCAATTAATTTAAATAAACAAAAATCAATTGGTGAACATATGTACACGAATTAGTTTATACCGGCTGTACCTATTTGACAAATTATCTTCTATAATTTAATAAAAATACCTTCAATAAATTGTTCATCCATTACTTAGGAATAAAGCATTACAAGCAATACTTTATTATGATAACAATTCTGATTTCGGTTACAATAATTTTTTAGCTTCAACGCTGGTGTGCTTTTTATCATACGAGGCAAACGAACATTTGGGTCACCTGATGTTAAGTGATCATCGCCGTCTGCAGACACCAGTAACACCAGGGGAGTCGCAAGCGCGTAGCCAGCCTGTGTTTGGGGGGAGAGAAGGAGGGGAGGTGGGCCTCCGGGGCTCTCATCGACCGAACGAAATGCAACAGTGCAAGCACTGTTACTTCACGTCGGCGTTTCTGTGGACCGGGTGGTAATACCTCGGGCGAGCCGACCCATTCATGCTGACACCAGTAATAGCTTCAGCGTGGCTCTACCACCTACAAAATCTCATGTAGCTTATATAGTTTTCGAGAAGATGCGTACACAAAACAGGCTTTTAATTCATGATGCCTTATTACTTATCGATCAATATGTTACCGCTAAAACTTAAGTAAGCTAGATTTTTTATAAGACCTGCGTGATTTTAACACTGAAAATAATCAGAAATCCGTCATCCCTAGTTTAACACTTAGTAAAAGCAATAAAAATCTTTAAGTAGTGATATTTGGTTCTATAATAAGATCCCAAAGTATAGTGCCGATGTGCCGAACAATAAGTTGAAGCGCCAAGTCAAGCAGGTTTTATTTTCAAAAGGTTATTATAGGAGGGATCATTACGGTAACGATAGAGATGTCTGATAGTGACACCTCTCTCCGTATATCCACTAAAGTAGCACTGTATATAGTTTTCATAAAAAATATACAAAACAATGAAAAAAGATAAACCGGACTGAGTTCCTTGTCGGGTCTTCTTGATAACTGGGTTATGTTGATAAGAGTGTTATGATTTGATTTGCAATTTAAATTGATTTATTACTATAATAATTTAAATGAGAAAGTTATTTTGTTTGTTTGTTACGCTTTCACGCGTTAACTTTTTAACTGTTAACTATAAAACTTTGCGCAAATGTTTTCAGGAATATTGAAAACGGCATAGGGCCCTTTTCATAAGAAAAATAAATACTGTTGCGAGGGATATGTCGAGTGTACATTAATGCGAGTGAAGTCACAAGCAATAGCTAGTACTGTTATGTTTAAAGCTTCTCGATAGATGGGCGAGCGTTAGTCTATGTTTGAAGAATACCAAGGCAGAAAAAAGCGACTGCAGCCTTGAGATACTGAGATATATGAGTACTTCAATAAATATTTATGGTTAATATGGTTATTGGAATGTTATATAGGAACGATATATCAAGTATGTTTAAAATTAAAACGTTTGTAATCTATAACAAGCTAAGAGCGATTGATCTAGTGTATAGTTTTTTTTCTCTTCATTTTTATCGAAAGTCTTTTCAGTAAAAACATGCCACCCTCATCCATACAAGTCTTACAAAAGAAAATAACAGCAAAAAATATCGAAACAGAAACTCGCAATCACTTTCTTTCCTTCATACCGACGTCCACCAAATTATACATTAATTTGACTTCATCTGATGCTGGCCGTGACAATATTTAATTACAAACGCCTATATTATAATTATCTTTACATAATAATAATTTACTATAACATAAATAGTAAGTTACTATACAAATTGTTATTGTTAATAAAATAATTGTAATTACATGAACGCTAGAAACTGCTGTAGTTAATAACTGTGTTGCAGGCACTAACGCTCACCGCCGGTAACATTTTAAACAATAAACATGTAACAAGGAGACATAGCAATACAAAGACCTACAGTAGAAAAATATACAATATAAGATGATAGATGATAGCACAAAACCAAATATCTGTCTTCTTTGATAAGCGTTCACTTATAAAATGCGATAGTAGAAGAAACGTTTCTATACTTGTATGATTCTGCACTGCGATCTGTTTAACTAGAATCTTGATTAATTTCATTATAAATATAAAAAAACGGAGATAATATTGCACCTTATCATACTCAGAAATTTTTTTTTCAATTGAAGCACTACTAAGACGCTTATGAACGTCAAAGCTACCGGTTCGGAAAACAACCGCGGCTTCGAGAAGAACCGGCAAGAAACTCGTTCTGGTTTATCTTTTCATGATACATATTTTTATAAGCATAGATAGTTAAATTCGTTTATGGTAGATGCACAAACGTTGGTGACATTGCCAGAAGTTACCATCATTCACGTACTGATACACCCTATAATAGCCTTTTGCACTCACTATCCGGTAAATCCAGCAATTTCGAGGAACAACTAAATGATATATCGTAGTCTCTATTTCAGTAGCATTTGTAAGATGATTTGCGATTTATAAAGATCTGTCAATTACTAGGCCTGTTAATTACTGTCATGTTTCAAGACTGACAGCGTGTCAGTGCGGCTGTCGGTAGTATAAACAAATGTATTGTAAAGAAAAATAACGTTTTTTTTTTCTATTGTTAAATTCTCATTTAATGGCATTCATATTGTTTATTTTTAACTATCTCTCAATCTCAACTAATATCCCGGGTTACGATGAAACCTAATAAGTGATACCCAGAGGCGAGAGTATGTTGAAATTGATCTACTATATATGCTTGGCGTAAGATTTTTAACTTAAAAGTGTTGGTAGCTAACCACACTTCATATAAATAAATTTATATTTAAAATGCTGTTAAAACTTAGTTTAGAACAACAAAAATTAGGAAAAATTCGATAACATATTCGATAACATATGACATGACTATGTCTTCGTTTTTCATTATTTTTAATTGGGTTTCATTTATATTTTTAGGGAATTTTTATCAGGCGCTCTCACTGACCGAACGTAACGCAACAATGCAAGCACTGTTACCTCACGTCGGTGTTTCTGTGGGTCGGTTGGTAGAGTAGTTGGTAGGAGAGCCGACCTATTCATGCTGAAACCATTAATAGCTTCAGTGTAGCTCTACAGATATATTTGAAGATTTTTATGCAGGAGACTTTGGAGCGCGTATTGAGTGTTGTGAGAACGCGAGTGAAATCACATAACACAGCTAGTGTATTCCAATTATATTGCAAAGAATCAAAGAAGCAACAGATATGCATAGCTACCTCAAACGCAAACACATCTTCGTATCTTATAAAATATTATTTTCACATTCATAAATCTCCATGATACTATATTACACAGAAAACAAAAATAATATTCTTTTATAACCTCCCACTCTCTCGTGTCACATATAAAAACGTTACGAAAATTCTTTGTGGTTTAGTATAATTCGTGTTTATTTATACTGCATAAATTATTAGAGTATATTAATTTATTTATTACAATACATATGTTTATATCGTATTTTTTATGTCGAAATAAAATAGAAATTTAACAAAGCGTCCGCTCTCCGCAAGGACTTTATATGTAATGACTGCTTATCTTACCCAATATTAAATACGTTAAGCTATTCTCACTGTTAAATTTAGTCTACCTACAGTTATTTAATAAAAACTGTGGCAAAATCAACTTTTATCGTTCTCTAGTAGTGCTCCGTGGTTTAACTAGTAATATATTATTCTCACACTAAAACTTCATTCCAACTTAACAGTGCTTTCTAATCTACATTTTGTATGGTGATTGCTCCCCTCCTAAAGGTCGTAGCATAATGTTAAATAGTCTATAACTTTCCGCAATAAATAAGTACAAAATGTATAGATATATTTTCAAATAAGACTTATAATTTCAGAAGTTAACGGATTCAAACGAACAGAATGGTGTTAAAGCCAAGCTGAAACTATTACCGGTTTCAGCATGAATGGGTCGGCTCGCCCGGGGTAGTACCACCCTCTCATAGAAAACCGACGTGAAGTAACAGTGCTTGCATTGTTGCGTTTCGTTCGGTCAGTGAGAGCGCCGGAGACCCATCTCCCCTCCCCTCTCCTCTCCTTTTCCCTCCCCTAACCCTTCCCTCCGAAAGATGGCAACGCACTTACGACTCCTCTGGGGTTGTTAGTGTGCATGGATGGTGGTGATCACTTAACCGCAGGTGACCCACCTGTTCGTTTGCCACCTATGACATACAAAAAAAAAAAAGAAACATAAGCAATCTCTTAAGTTTTATAGTAGTACTAACTTGTACTCGCGGCTTCGCTCGCGTTAACGTAGATTTGACAAAAATATATTATATGTTTTTTTCCGCATCTTTGGCTATGTGTATGCAAAATTTAATAACGATCGGTTCAGTAGCTAACGCTTGAAAGAGTTAGAAACAAACAAACTTACTATAGGATTTATAATATCAGTAAGGACTTTAAATTATTTTAACCGAATTATCTTCTATAATAAGAATATATATCTAACGTGTCTGTACTTTTTAGATTTTTGTGAAAGACATTATTGCAGGTGTCTTTGAATAAGTAATAAGATATATTTCAATCATTTTTAGAAATGTCTGTCTGTCTATTTGTTTGAACACGTATCACTGCTAAAATAGTACGTTCACGATAAAACCTCTCCAAGGAAATTACAAACCATATTCTCGAGTAACATTTGGTCTTAGTTTAATTAAAATTGGTTCACTCTATGAAAAGTTATTGGAATTTTAATGACGACGCGATTTAAGTACGAGAGAAAGTAGATATGCAAATGGACTTAATATATTTAGATGTTTTTATTAGTCACAGTTTTTTTTAAATAAGGTTCCACGCGCACGGAGTCGCGGGCACCGCTAGTCGTATATACGTTTTTTAATTATCTAATGAACATGTGATACATACACATGAAATAATTTTGTCAATTATACTCAAAGATACTAACATATTTCATTAGAAGTTACAATGTAAAAACGTATTATTAGAATGAATATATAAATTCTTAAAATATTGTAACATAAATCATTCAAATACAACGTTAGTTTGTTTTCCTAGAGTCATTATTTGTTATTATATGATCATTTGTAATACACGGCCGGTGTTTAAAAAGCGATCAAGGGTTACAAAAATATATAAATAATCATGATAGATTTCGAATGGTTTCAAGATAAAACCATTGTTTCTGATATTCAATTCATCTCTATCCTTGTCATTCGTAAGTCTATGGATCGATTTGTCTATGCCTAACATATTTTAGACGAATTTTAACTTTCATTAATTGCTTACTAGTTATTTATATTCCCATAGACTCATTACCTAGGTCAGCATCTTTAGGATATGTAGAATACGATATTAGTAAGTCCAGAGTCGATTTCTGCACAATACACACGTAAAACAGATGGTCTAGCATCGGCTGTCTTAGGTTTAAGACATAGGATACAAGTCTAATATCAACTGTGTTAAAATAAAATTTCTGAAATCGACTTCGTTGTTTTTAAAGAAGTGAGTTAAAGCGCTCCCGAAGCTAACTAGTTCTTCTTATTTTCATTTTTGGCAACCAATCTTCTAGATTATTACTGACGTTACACACTAGTAGGTTACAAGTGTCTTGTGATAATTTCAATGTTCTGGCAACACGCTGGCCCTCTTGTTAGAACTTTCCAAAAAGTATTTGTAGCATCTCAGTATTCATGCTTGTTGTATTATTTCCCATCCACTTCACTGGTGCACAATAACCGAGCTATATTATGTAAAATACCGCCGGTATTACAAAATATTTCTACATGGCGGACGAAAATCTCGAAAAAGCCCTATGTTTATTCTACAAGTTATTTTATTCTTACTAACCATCTGACCAGGCTTCATGGGTGCATGGACCTATATGACGTTTTAGTGTCTTACCGTAGTGTCATCAATACACTTATATGTCTAAAGTGTTTAGATGAATTATTTGCCGCTTTGATGTTTACGCTTCATCGAATGTCTTAGAAGTTACGTAAGAATAATTTTAAATCTTTGATATTTTCTAAGATCGTTATTGTACAAGATGCTGTGAAAGACAGTTTTAATCTATATTATGTGCCCAATGTAACTAAAATATTTAATTTAATAGAATTCATTTTATATTTATCAAAATGGCATCGCAAATAACTAATTATTTTTTAAGGACATATAAAAGATAAAAGTAATTACTCTGAGTTATTCGTAGGAGGTAGACAAGTAACACTTCATAGTTTTCTGTAGGCATTTTTGAGATGACTAATTTTGTAGCACATTATTTTTATCTATCACTTAAGATTTAGCCAGCGTTATCAATGTAAGCGCCTAAAACTGTTTCTTGCGAATTTATTGGGATACGTCGACTTTTGTCTAACATATTATAAAACAAAGTCCTCCACCGCGTCTGTCTGTCTGCGATGAACTCAAACTACTGAACGGATTTCCACGCGATTTTTATAAGTAGTTAGATTGAATCACGAGAAAGGTATAGGTATATAATTTGTCAAGACTTTGTGTAACTTGGTTATAATATAACGATAATTGTTGGAAGTGTCGAATAAGGTCGAACCGCCTGGAAGCTTTCGTTGAAAACGCTGCCTAAACTCTTTGAGATATAAGAAAATAATGAATGACCCAGACAAAGGATGTCAGTTAGTTTTTTATATATATGTGATATACATCTGTTATATACATGTACTCGTATCTAAATATATACATTCATATATTCATTCTTTAAATGATACTGATAAATTCATGCCATCATTTGTATGATTTCATTCTGCATGATAGACATACTAATCTAAATGTTTCCAAATAATGCAGCACGTGTCCCTCGTTGGGGTTTGCCAAAAGTTTGCCTGATTATCGACCTTACTGACCGACCTTGTAGTGTGAACTTATCTCACGGTAAAAAGATCCCGAAATAGTAAGTGTCCCCGCCAATAAAGCCGCGACGTGGCTCACTGCCAATAGTTTTCCCTTCCACGAAACAACAGCTGGAAAACGATTTTATGGGTCAAAGAATAAAGCTGATATTCGCTTCAATGTTGCAAGAAACCCGTAAGATAGTAAACGTGACAGAGACATTTTATAAGGATTGTCAGAACGTCTTGTGTAAATAAGATTTGAATGGAATCTGACTAAGGGAACGAATGTTGGTGCGAAGTAAAAATCTATTTCTACTTTTTTCGTACCTTTCTGGGGAACATTTATATTGAGATTCTGTTTTGTTACGTTTACATTACTTATACTTGAGACTTGAATACCTACTAGAGTGTTGTTTGATTTTTACCCGCTACTGAATGGGGTCTGATTTGTGATTGAGGTCCGTCCCGAGCTGAGAAGTTTACAAAGGTAACGCAATGTATGGAATAGTAATGGATGGTGAATTTGACAATCTTTAAATGGGTTAAATGAATTAATAATGTTGGTAACATTAGTGGATTTCTTTAAGGTAGGAGAATCAACGAAAGGTTAGTTGTTTTCTCTCGAACTGACTACGCTATTGACCTGGCAGGGTCTTCACAGCTTCACCGGAAAGGACGAAAGGTTAGACTTAGGACTTACTTATAACAATCTTGTCTAATAGCACAATTTTTGATTTCATAGCTAAAGTAGCAAACATCTGACAACTGACACTCGACGTATTTTTGAGAATTTAATAAACTTTGCTCTGTTTAAAAATTTGATATAAATATTGGCAACTTCAGTGATTTTTTAAAAATAAGAATTCAGGAAACACCACTTCTACTACTACTTCGTAGTATAATTTTGCATTGATACTTATGGCTGTTAGTTTAGTTAGTTTGAAAATAGCACCAGTGACAGAGAAATATATGAGTTACCATGCTACGGGCATGTTATAAAAAGAGGTTAAAGATGTAACTAGAAAAGTCTTGAGTATGAAGGTGGACGGATATAGAAGTAAAGGACGACCGAAAAGGTGTGAATATTGAGATGACATCTAACAGAGGAGAGTGGAAAATAAAAACATATTGTGCCGACCCTACGTAGGTAAGATAAGGGTAAAAATGAGAAGAGTTATGGCTGACAAACATACTAGAACACAATATTTGTTAATTTAGTCCTTGATATAATCAGTTCCCGCATTTCACCAAATGTTACTCACATTTCAATCTTGTTTGAGACCTTGTTGTAGACAAACATAAGCCTAGATAAATATTTCGTTTACCGCTTTCATTACGTCCAAATGTACTTCAACTGAGTTGACCATGAACGATGGATTGTATCATCTCATAATATCCGCAATATCAACAAATAAATAACACTACATTAAGCAATCTGCACACAAAACCGCAACAGTATGAATAAACTAGGAACGGTTGTATCAATCACTTTGCTGTTTGAATAACGTCCAATCCTTTGTGATTCACTGTGAGAATAGAATCACTGAGTTTAAGTTTATTTAATCAGTCTAATGTATTCACATGGTAGAAGAAGAATGATAGATAGGATTGTTGGCGCGGTCTACGAGATTTATTTCGTTTTGAGTTCCAGCTGTTGATGATTTGAATTAATGCTGAGTTACTGCACGGTACTGGATATAAATACTTTCTTATAAAAGTTCCTGTGATAAGCTCTTTGATACTGAATTTTGAGTTATAGTTTATTCTATTGTGTTCTTCCTGGAAGAAATATAAATATAATTAGATAATATCGCATTGTTGTATTAATAACTATACAATTAAGTTTTTTTTTATGTCATAGATGGCAAACGAACAGGTGGGTCACCTGATGTTAAGTGTTCACCACCGTCCATGGTCACTAACAGCACAGAGGAGTCGCAAGTGCGTTGCCACCCTTTGGGGGAAGGGTTAGGGGAGGGAGAGGGAGAGGAGAGAGGAAAGGGGAGGGGAGATGGGCCTCCGGCGCTCTCACTGACCGAACGAAACGCAACAATGCAAGCACTGTTACTTCACGTCGGTTTTCTGTGAGAGGGTGGTACTACCCCGGGCGAGCCGAATAGTGAGTGTGATAATGGCAAAACTAGAGAGTGTGTGACAGATAGTTGAGGTATATATAATGGCTCCGGATAAAGATATTGAATAATATACAAAGATTCATTTATAACACGCATATCGTATTATTTTCTCGATGTTATATCTGAAATCAAATATACATTAATTTTTATCAGCGACTGATAATATATTCTTGAAATGTCGTTACATCTCCGGTTTTTGGATCGTACATACCTTGGATTCAACAGTGTCATAATAATGATTATGTATATCAAATGCACATTACACTCCGTAATATTCATTATTAATTATTATTTATATATACGGAGTACAGATAAAGATAAGTATATCAGACAGAAAATATCTTCGATGACTCCAGTTTTTATGTTATTTTTACCATAATTGAATGTGCACGGAATTATTCAACTTAGGAAAAATGTCATGGAACCAGAAAAAGGTATTAAATAGTACATAAATTATACTGAGAAACAACAGAGATGTGGCTTTGGGGTTTTTAATAATATCTCATATCGATACTAATATTATTAAGATGTAGAGTTACTGGTCCGATATGAAAAACTCTTTCAGTGTTAGATAGCTCATTTATCGAGGAAGCTTATATCATCACGCTAAAACTAATAGGAGCGGAGCGCCAATTAAGAACGTTTCAAAATCGGGGTTAACATACGTATTATTTAAAAATATTTTCACCTTCTACCGAAATGAAGTCACACGAAGAAACACGAAACGAGCCCACATTATAAGTCGAAATAATGAAAAAAAAAAGAAAGGGGGTAATATAGAACGTTAGCTTATATTGAAAGTAAGAAGCACAATAAATGATAAACATTGTATAATATTATGAGTCACGAAATATAAAACAACATGTTCAAAAATTATATAATAATGTTATGTGTGACAGCATATTCTGTATATAGAATAATAACGGACATGTAATTGTAAAAATAGTTTTGGGAAAACCTTTATATAATTAATTATACACTCACAATATCAATTCAAAAGACAGATCTCGTAGCTCATGACAATGCAAAACCCTAGACGTTTCATTTGACATTTTTTTAATATATTTTATAACGCGCAGTGAGTTGCAGTAAAAAGGTTACTCGCACGTAAACATGAGAATGGAGTTCCTACATAGTATAACATTTATGATTCTAGAAATATAACTTCATGAATACGGCACATCATGTATACGCACACGACACTTCACATAATAAAGGATAGGGAACGACAGGACACAGACACTATACAAGGTCTCGGATTACGTCCGAGGTAAAGGGGTAATAAAAAAAAAAAAAAACGAAGTCACGAGTTAAAGTTAGCATAAACCCAATGTTACTAATCCACGCGGACACAGTCGCGGGCAAAAGCTAGATACTAATCTTATCATTTCGTAAATAATAAGCTTAAGTTATCATTTCTCTACATTAAATTCTATTAATATTAAACGAGATACTTTGTGAAGACTGATGGATGTTTGTTACAAAAAATATTCCACGGAATTTAATCAAACTTAACACAAACATAGCTTATACATAACCTACAGGTTTTAGTAAATAAATATATTGCCCAAATTGATAACAATATGCCGATAATTATCATAATAGCAAAAACTTTTATCATCTGAGACTTATCTCGAAGTATGCTGTATCAAATTTCAAAGTTACAATAATATAATGTAAAGCACCAACATTTGTAAAGATAAAAATGCAGACGAAGTCATGGGCTAACGCTAGTAAATGTTTAAATAAAGAGATTAAATTAGCAGAACGACGATATGTAACTTAATTTCTGTTTTATTTTCATACACGTTTCGATTGTCAGATGTTTTACAAAATTAGTTATCTCTGAGGCTTTTACAGTTCGTTCTAAATATGTTTTCACGGTTATGTAATAGAATTGTATCTCTAATACTCGGGTAATCGCACATCTTTGGGATCACAAATAACCTTGATAACGAGTGAGCGTCCGTTTAAATCTGACAAGTACATTTTACAGTAACACTGACTGCTTATTGGTTTATATATGTCGGTACTCTGTTTAATTTTTTAATTAATAACATGATATTATAATGATTTCAATCATTATAAATATTGAAAAGTGTGGATACGTTTATTGCATTATGGATGAATGTTTTCGTCAGAATACGTTTATTTTCACTGTAACTTATAAAACTTTGTTGTTTGCCCTTGTTACCAGATTCAGGTGAGATATATTGTATTTACGTCTAAGTTAGTGCGTATTTATTAGGATTACAGTCACGGCTGTCACTATGGAATTTATGTGTGTGCGTATAATTTGACTGGCCTCAAATTCACAAGCGAAGGTATTGCTATAATAAATACTATTTTTTTAAGCTCCATTTTATTATAGCACTCTGTAAGAAAAATCAAGTGTGCGTAATATTATTCATTTAAATTACAAAAAGAGGGCTAATATTACATAAAGAAATAGAAATGAACTACATTGATTTCTTCTTTACACGCATTTTCTTAATGCGTCTTGTGGTAGAAGTAAACTGGTAAAAATCGTCCCGTAAGAAAAAAGCGTTACGCCCCTTCTTGACTTTCTATGTATCTCTCTTTCTCTTTTGTTACGAGAGCTTTACGATAATTTGCTCTATAAAAAGCCAAAACTATAAATTATTTCTAACAGTCCTGTGGGTTTACTAACGTTTAATTTTTTGAGCCTTGTGTTATTTGGCTCTATATTTAGTAATATTGGTGGTATTTTACGTAATTAGTTTGGTTATTGTGCACGAGTGAAATGGATCGGAAATAATACCACGGACCATGGATTCTGACTTGTCCCAAAAACTCCCTGTAAAATTCTATCAAGACGGCCACCATCTTGTGATATCTTACCCATTGTTCTGAAAGTCGACATTTTCAAACAAACAGTATTTGGAGCTTACTAATACTAGTGTAGCTAGAATTGGCAGACGATAAGAAATCCCGCCACACGAAAAGGAACTATCACTCGTTTTGTAAATTCTTTTCACAGAAAAATGTGTTGAAAATTTAAAGCCACTATGTTTGACGACATTTTTTATTTATTTCGTTCGCTTCCAACATACCTACGGACGGATTGAATTCTCGTAAAAATGATTTAGCTATTCACTTGTACGGGAGCACCCGAGAGCAATACAAAACGAACAGCCGGACATATAAATGAGCACGAGAAATCTTTGACCGCAAAACTAAACCGAAACGGTTTTATATTTACGGCACAAGAGATAAGCGTGAGCGGGTTTTATTACATACGAAATAAACTATCATCTATATGTGATGATGTTCTCTATATAGCTATAATTAGTAATTTGTGCTATAAATATTTCAAACACACAATTTTTTTTACCGAAATCGGTTACATACACACTTACAGAATAATTATATATGTCGTGGAATAATTACATATACGTTAAGGGCGTTAGTTATAAAGGTATAACATCAATCATAGATGACTTGTGATGATAGATGATTAGTCACTCAAGAACTATCAAGTAATAATAATAGCCTTTACGTTAATCAGCAGATTCAGTAATACACTACTGAATACAGTTACGTATTATACTCAAAGTTGTGAATGGTCCGGCAGTTAATCATGCTCCTACTTCCTACTTCTATATATCGTCATCATTATGTAATAGAACCTTTTTATATAAATCGATTGTTGACGTTCAGATCTCAGTTAATTAATAGTATCGAGACTCCAACTTTTTGGTAGTCATGCACGTGAACGTCAACAAAAAAGAAAAAGGTGTCATGCATTTTTCTGTTTTCCATCGAACGATCGAGGCGATCATGTTATAATCAGCAGCTGAATCATCAAATAAATCTATAATATCAACATTCGTGGAAGCTCAGCGGCCAGCTGCAACAGAAAGGAGATCACGAGGTACGTGCATTTTATCTTTACTGTTGTTAGCTGGATCTGATCGAAAACTTTAAAGGTTCTCGAAGACCCTTCGGGGTCCCCCAGAGTAGCAGAAAGCCACCATAAGTATTTCGGCGGTGCGCATGCTACATTCTATAAGCTTGCTTCATATTAGAGGGTAGCATCTAATATTTGTATAAGTACAAATACTGTTTGACGATAGAACGGGCACGACACATATATAAAGATATAGAACAATCCTTGAGTGACTGACTAACGGAAAAATGACGAAGTTTCATACATACATACATACATGCAAACATACATGCCCGTCTTCACCACCTTAGGGATTGAATTGCCAAAAATTCTTCCTAACTACTCCCGTACAAAATAAAAGGAAGCAGCGTGTACATTATCACGGCCCTTTTTTTTTTTTTTTTTTTTTTTCTACCGAACTTCGAACAGTAGGCACATAGGTTAGGTTAGGTCGTTTACACCGTTCTACCGAACTTCGAACAGTAGGCACATAGGTTAGGTTAGGTCGTTTACACCGTTCTACCGAACTTCGAACAGTAGGCACATAGGTTAGGTTAGGTCGTTTACACCGTTCTACCGAACTTCGAACAGTAGGCACATAGGTTAGGTTAGGTCGTTTACACCGTTCTACCGAACTTCGAACAGTAGGCACATAGGTTAGGTTAGGTCGTTTACACCGTTCTACCGAACTTCGAACAGTAGGCACATAGGTTAGGTTAGGTCGTTTACACCGTTCTACCGAACTTCGAACAGTAGGCACATAGGTTAGGTTAGGTCGTTTACACCGTTCTACCGAACTTCGAACAGTAGGCACATAGGTTAGGTTAGGTCGTTTACACCGTTCTACCGAACTTCGAACTGTAGTCACATGGGTTAGGTTAGATCGTTTACACCGTTCTACCGAACTTCGAACAGTAGGCATATAGGTTAGGTTAGGTCGTTTACACCGTTCTACCGAACTTCGAACAGTAGGCATATAGGTTAGGTTAGGTCGTTTACACCGTTCTACCGAACTTCGAACAGTAGGCATATAGGTTAGGTTAGGTCGTTTACACCGTTCTACCGAACTTCGAACAGTAGGCATATAGGTTAGGTTAGGTCGTTTACACCGTTCTACCGAACTTCGAACAGTAGTCACATGAGTTAGGTTAGGTCGTTTTCACCGTTCTACCGAACTTCGAACAGTAGTCACATGAGTTAGGTTAGGTCGTTTTCACCGTTCTACCGAACTTCGAACAGTAGTCACATGAGTTAGGTTAGGTCGTTTTCACCGTTCTACCGAACTTCGAACAGTAGTCACATGAGTTAGGTTAGGTCGTTTTCACCGTTCTACCGAACTTCGAACAGTAGTCACATGAGTTAGGTTAGGTCGTTTTCACCGTTCTACCGAACTTCGAACAGTAGTCACATGAGTTAGGTTAGGTCGTTTTCACCGTTCTACCGAACTTCGAACAGTAGTCACATGAGTTAGGTTAGGTTAGGTCGTGTACACCGTTCTACCGAATTTCGAACAGTAGTCACATGAGTTAGGTTAGGTCGTTTTCACCGTTCTACCGAACTTCGAACAGTAGTCACATGAATTAGGTTATGTCGTTTATACCGTTCTACCGAACTTCGAACAGTAGTCACATGAGTTAGGTTAGGTCGTTTTCACCGTTCTACCGAACTTCGAACAGTAGGCACATGAGTTAGGTTAGGTTAGACGCCGGGAAGGTGTTGGAGAGGGTTATCTCCTCCCGGGTCGTCCAGCACCTAGAGGAAGTTGGGCCGAATCTGGCGGACGCGCAGTATGGTTTCCGGACAGGGCGTTCCACTGTGGACGCCCTGTGCCTCCTCAAGTCGCTGTCTGCTGAGGCGACCTCCCAGGGGGAGAGGGTCTTGGCGGTGTCACTCGACATCGCTAACGCCTTCAACACCCTGCCGCATGGGGTCATACGGGAGGCGCTTCGATATTTCGGAGTGCCCCCGTACCTGCGGCGGGTGCTGGAGGCGTACCTCGAGGGTAGGGAGGTCGCCTATTAGGTGCTGGACGACCCGGGAGGAGATAACCCTCTCCAACACCTTCCCGGCGTCGTCCAGCAGGACGAGGGGCCGATACGCGGACGCGCAATCCAGGGGGCGGCCCGCCTTTTCTATGAGACAAAGCCGCCCAAGCTTCCAAGGCTTCGGGAATTGTCCGACCGTAAGACACCGGTCGAACAGCTCCCGAAGCCACCCCCCTAGGTGGCCCAAGGCAAGGCCGAGCACCCGACCCGGGACCCCATCAGGGCCGGGCTCTCTTCGCCGGTTGAGGAGGCGTTCCACGGCCCTCCCCATTTCCTCCTCCGTTATCTGAGTTGATATGTCAGTCAGTTAATAATTCTTAAAAGTTACAATATTTTCTGTTGTCAGTTATTCTACTCTTCTGTATCACATTACTATTACTACCGACCCTCTTCGGCTTTGCTTAAGTGCAATATACTAATGTGCCGTAAGTATACATAGTATTGTTTGGAAAGTGCAATAAAAAATTAAAGCAACATAACTTCTGATCAATATTGAGTCCAGTAGAGTGAATAAAAACAGTGCGTGTATCAGTGTACACACGCTAAGAATGTGAAACTTGTATTCAATTATATATATTTGAGAGTATGAGAGTATTCATAAACTAATATACTACGAAATTCCGTGGTATAAATACTTTATTATACATTCACTCATTTCGGTATACAACTACTAGATCCCGACAGACATAAATACCGAAACATGCACAAAAACACACGTACCTTACTTTTAACGCGTAACAAGTAACGCTAATTTTTCCCTACCATGCCATAACTTTAACTTCCAAAACTGTGCAAACGCTACCTCTTATGAATTGACAAACGTTCACGGTAAGGACTCTTAACTTGTCCGTGTCTGTACATAAAATGTACGGCATCAACATAAGTTGTTCCAGGGGACGATTTATACGAGGTTTTGAGCTTTGAATAGCCCTTGTATTTTAGTTTAGGACATATTTTCAGTCGACTTTCAGCCGTATGCCGTAGACATTAACATAAGAGGGTGTAACCACTTACTTTGATCAAATAAACACCGTAAATTATTAACTATTTTCAGTAAAAATGTTGTATGTTCGTTTACATCTAATATAAAATTTTGTTTGTTCATATTTAAGCTATTGCATAGCTTCTATCGCGGACCTTGAGCGTGGAAACCGAATCCAAAAATTCCGTAACGAAAAAAACTAACACCCCTCACTCTGACTACCATGTAGCTCGGCCGAGCGTTCGCTTAACGTATATATGGTACGACTGTACAAAGTTCGCACGGATCGAGACGAGCTGCTCCGAAATCGGACGAAAACGTAATCAGCTGTTTGTGAGTAAGTATACTGGTGTATAGGTATTTATCATCTATGTACAACAGTGAATATCTGTACTCGTATAATTTGTGTACAAAGTGTTTTAAATATGAATAAACAAAGTGCATTTATTAATAAAGAAAGTCACGAAAAAATAGTGAAAGAAAATGAGTGAGTACTCTATATGCATACATTTTATTATTATTATAAAATGCAGTATTATTTTCGTTTTGTTAATTTATATATAAACTGCTATAAGATAACCAATATTTTTGATCTAAATAAAAGCGATATTAAAAGTAGCTCTCTTTTATATACACACACACACGTATAGTTTAAATTCTCAATTCAGATTCTCAATATATATATATATGTGTGAAAATTCATTCGTCATTATGTAAATAACAGAAACCATTAACCCAAGCACGTGTACTATTTAGTACTTTTGTTTTTTATGTATAGGTAATACACATCGTTATAATTGCATAAGTTAATAAAAAATGCTATACAATAGCTTTACCGCGGCAGTCCCCGAGTGCCACACGTATTTTTTTATTGCAAAACGTAGTCCTTTCGATTTTATTTAAGTTATTTATATTTAAGCATGAAAATTATAGATATTTTAATTTACACGTATCACAGTGTAATATTTTTTTTCATCACTGCTATTTCACAAACTGTTATTGAAAATCTGTTTTAATTTACAATGCCGTTAGTCACCACATTCATTCCACACCACATACATACATTGCATACATTTACACATATTTGGATTGTATTACATACATTTATAAATTGTCACACGACTTTCTGATAAAAAAAAGATGTTTTTAGTAACCTTTAAGGGCTCTCACTGGAAATATAAATGTTATATCTGAGGTATTTCCAGACGAACGACCTTTTTTACCTAGTTGCTCGCGATAAAATACTAAAAGATATTTATGAAAAGATCTCACACGCAAAAGGCCTTTTTTTAAATGTGTATACAATATTTAAAATTACACATATATTAATATACTAGCTGTTACCCGAGGCTCCGCACGCGCTTTTTAAAAATGTATTAAAGAAATGTAAAATTGTGAGTGGGTGTTTACATTACAGAAAAGCTTTTTCAAAAACATTTGTAACTTCGACACGCACGCCACCTGTAACATGTAACGTGTACATTAGATATATGAATACTAATAGTATATCGAATGGGATGGGATTTATCATCAGCAACATACCTGGAACTTCAACCTACTATATACCAAACTCAGTGCTCACTAACACTATATAAGAAAGTAATGAAAATTATAAGCTATACATTATCGAACAATATATCTTAAATCTTTTATTATATAGATATAATATGCCCGTATTGTCGATATCTTAAACTATTCTTATACGATGTTATAATCACTGAGTTATGTAGAAGCAAACGCGGTAAATAAAACCATATGGCCGCCAAATTGACCAAAAAGGTATTACATAGAAATATATGACTTTCAATTATGTATATTTATTCTTGCAGTTCAGTAACCGTCTTACGCGGTTGTAACATATTTTTGATCAATTTCACACGGACGAAT